>JAGDQP010016262.1:0-40932 GCA_022664845.1 Lepisma saccharinum | reverse complement strand
GGGTTGGTGGCCATTTTGAATCCAAAATGGCGACTTTTTCAATTTTTTAAAAAGTCTTCTTAATTTGCTATCAATGATGTAGTTTCATACCAAATTTCACTGTTCTATCTTTAGTCGTTTAGGCTGTGTATTCTTTGAAATTTTAGGTTTGGCGGCCATTTTGAATCCAAGATGGCGACGTTTTCAAAATGTCGGAATTTTTCCTTTATCTACTTATCATCCTCTACCTTCATACCAAATTTCATGTTTCTAGCTTACTCCAAACACCCTAAACAATATGATGAGTGAGTGAATCAGTCAGTCAGTCAGTGAGTGAGTGAGTGAGTGAGTGAGTCAGTTAGCCTAAAATGTGCAATTTCAGGGGTCCACAACTAGAACATAGTGTGAGATACGAATATGAAATTTTGTACATCTGCACATATTTACCATATCTCCTTAACGGCAAAAGCTCATATTCCTATCTTTAACATCTTTTTTCTTACGGGGCTCCCAAATCGTCGATTTTGCCATAAACTCTTGTTCCTGTATAACATGCTTCTGGCAGTGCTGACGTTTTCTGACGCGAAGAACTTGGCTCATGCACTGCCGTGCATGTTGATATTACTTTTACAGGAAGGCAATGGATAGAGAAAAAAATATAATGAAATTAGAGGACGGTCCTAATGGATTGGCCTGTTTAAAATATTCTTCGTGACATTTTCCGTTTTCAGGCTCCCCTAAATTCAACTTATTTTCTGCTTCAAATTTATTATTCGAACAACACGTACACAGTGGTTTCTCAGATGCAGTACACAATTTTAGAGTAATATTTCAAGTTTAATTTGCATTTTAATTACTGGCATCTAAGGCCTAAGCTTGTCTTATGTCTGAATAATGGCGTTTCTTGGCGAACATTTTATTACACCTAAAGCGAGAGCCGAGCTGGCGTTCGTTAGTTGCTATCCCATTGGGAAACACCTGCTGTCGAACCCACCAATAGGCTATCTTGGCTGATGTTTTTCCAGTTTTTGTGCTCTCGCATCGGCTTAATGCTGGGACAGTTCCCTTCTTTCTTCTTCTTTCCGCATCCTGCCCTAATATAAACAAAACATGACTAAAGGTTATAAATAAAATCCAATTCAAATACATTCGTAACGAGATTGATATTGACTCCCAGGTTATGGTTTTGAAATTTTGAAACGAAAAAAAAAATATATCGTGGCTCTTGCATATTTATTCTTGCTAGTAAACGTTCTCAAGGAAGGAGACCATTGGGAAGACCGAGGCGTCGTTGGGAGGATAACATTAGAAGTGATCTTCGAGAAGTAGGTGTTCGTGATGAAAAGGCTTGATGTTGCCCAAGACAGAATCCAATGACGAACGTTTGTTACTGCGGCGATGAACTTGCGAGTTCCGTAAGCCATAGAGTGAGTTAGATAGTTAGTTAGTTTTAAATAAACGTTCTCAAGGTAATTAGAGCGTGATCTGTTCAATTAAATTAAGTGAATTTTTCCTTAAGATACAGAGACTAAAGATTAGGACTAATGTGTCAAAATCACACACAATTACTTTGCTGCTGAAATCGAGAACTCCCCAAAACAATATTTATTAAGAGAAATTATAAATAAGCCTACAAACTTATAAAGACAGTCTAATATATATTTCAATATTTACCAGCATTGACATCTTAAGCGTGTAATGACTCAGCGAGCACAGTTTCAGACGGAAATGAGATGAACAGAACATCCAGTGTCTCTATTCTAGAGAATATTCAGGAATTAATGAAATATGAAAATATCTGTCAGAACGCGTGGATGTTGAAAGGTTTATTAAATTTGTGGTGGTTCCTAATCAGTGATTTGTAGTGAAAGATCACTAGGCGACGTGGACTGGGCATGTATAAATAAGGGTGGAAAAAAAGAACGTAGCGGACGGCATCCTTTAAGTCTATATATTCGGACTAAAATGTAATTAACATTTACATATATGGATAAAGTTTGACGACCACCTCTTTAGTTCCAACCATGACCATCTTTGTAATTCTGAAAATCCATTCCACTCCACCTTACAAATCAGTGAAATCTCTAATATATCTAGATTATCATAAACTGAAATATTCTACTATTACATTTTAAGTAAAGATAGCATTTTATAAAAATCAACCATTAACATAGCCTTATAGTGAGACTGGACCCAATAGCTTAGCCAAGCATCTCATACATAACTACAGAAGTAGAATACGATACTTCAAGTTAATTCGTTGTACCTAGCAATGTGAGGCTGACTCAACTCACTTGGCAGTAGGTCTATTACAGCTCTGACATATATACTTATTCAAGGATATCTGTCTATAAAAAGGCCATGTCAAAATTGTTAATCCCTTAAAAAAATTTTTTTTAGATTGTTTTCTGAAAATAGTCATATCTGTTTATTAAATAAATTTCGGGCACAAAATATACACAACAATACTTGCTTAGTTTGTTTTTATATTTCATTAAAATATATTAATAAAACTTCCTCAAAATGAAGAAACAAATACCTTTCTAAACTATACATACATGAACAAAAGACAAACAATAATTGTACAGGTACACATGGTGCTGATACAATGGGCACAAATTTACTTTACTTGCACACTGAACAACCGAAACTCGGAAGAGAAATGACTTCATTGGAAGCAGACTGCAGGTTCTCTTCCGTTACGCTCAACGCTATCTCGCACTGGCCAGAATAGCCTGCAGCGTCTAAGTTGTCATGGCAACCAGAAGTTCATCGTTCCGTCAACGGAAAGATATTCACTACGTAAAATTGTCCCCGCCATAGAAAGCACTAATAGCTAGATTTTTTTTTAAGATGTATAAAAGTAACGTTTTCAACTTCGCAAGAATAGGGCCTACGGTGCCTTCCAGCGCTAGAATATTTACTTATGCTGCATACAAAATTGGAAACAGTTACTTAGTGTTTCTGCTGGAATTTTATTATATCTACTTCATTTTCTCTCAAAAACAATTTTTGTTTATTTAGTCAATGAAGTAACAAGATAATGCAGCTTCACTAACTTTACTTGAAAAGCCGCTACTGGCATGAGGTAACAGAAGCGAAAGGAAAGAAATTTTAAAAATTCAAAATATAGCACTGCGTATAATGACACATTTACTAAAAAGACATTCATGTATGTAAGTTTATAAACACCTAGAAATATTGACGTTACCTTCCATATTAATATATGAAAGCGAAATGTATGTTTTTCCAAATAGTACTGAACTAATCAAGTACACAGACGTTCATGAACATAATCCTAGAATCAAAACAAATATATTTGTAAATAGATATGACTAACTGTTTCGAAAAATAGCCCAGTCTATCTGGCGGTATACAATAAGCTTCCCTTACAGATAAGAAATTTATCAAAAATCGAACAGTTTAAAAACGTAAAAAGAATACTCTTGAAATGTTCTTTCTATTCAGTTAATGAATGCTTAGAAAGTGATATTGATGAGTAATATGTGAATAGTGCTCGTATTTTACATTGTATTACTATGCATAATATGTTTATATTTTTTCTGTATTTTTACGGTTCACAATGTAGTTACAGCTTAAGATACACTATGTACTTTTGTATGTATGTTCTACTGTGTAAGGAGCTTAGAATGTAATTGTACATATAATTCGTTTTATTGTATCTTTTGACGTGTCTTACTTGTACAAACTATGATCTACAAGACAAAGAAATAAAATAATTAGGTACTTCAATACAAACGTAGTTATTGCACTAGAAATAACACCAGTTTCATGTAATAACACTGAGAGGACAACAATGTAGTGAAGTGTTTCTCAAAACCTCTATATAGCATGGGACTTGCAACAGTATTTGTTATTGAAAAAGAATATTAGTGTATTTAGCTATATATAGAACAACATTTTCCATGATGGAACAAGTTATTATCACTGACATTAGACAAGTATACAACAAGTAAACAAAAGTACAGATGGTATGATGTTATCTGATGTAGTACAATCTAACATTATTAGTAGCCCCAGCTCTCCGTAGTCCAGTAGTTACAATCGCTGACTTCGGATAAAACCTGGAAAGATTCTGTCGTGGGTTCCAATCCGTTTAGCTCACGACGTCCATCTTGGCTGAGGCTTCCATCTGTGTATGCAATTAGCAGTAAGCTGAAGGAAAGACACTTGGATATGTTTGTTAAAAAAATGCTTTTTAATATTTGACTTCACAGCAATTTTTCACAAAAACCTGCGACACAGTGCGATTTTAAATTCTCACTATTAACTATACACTGTGCTCTGATCACTGTTCTACCAGAAAATTATTTCTTCCCAGAGCTAACTGAATGCACGGACTGAACACTGTCAGTCCCACTATCTAAATGGCACAATAAGCTCTGGGCGACATTTATTTCTTCTCCCAAGGCAGTGACAAAAATAATTAATTAGACACAGCGGTTCTGTAAAACCAAAAATTTAAAGTTCCAATATTGTTAGCAGTTTGTAAATTGAATCTGTGACTTCTATATGCATACCGTAATGTCTGACTCATCACATTCTAAACTTATTTAATGAAAAAGGGGGTACTGGTGCGTACAAATAAAAGAAGAAAATACTACGTTCACACTGTTATTCAATACATTTACTTGTGATACATTTCTGTGACATGCATTTGAATATTGGAAGCGTTCTTCAGGCTTCGAATTCTCACCCGTATATACATACATAATGCTAATTGTTTCTAGTCTTTCAGCATTGTCAAAAATAGAACTCAAAGATTTTCTGCAGAGCCTCAGTATTACATAACAGGGCCTGGATTTTTAGGATTTTATGAACATCGTTTTAGACTTTATAAAGAATCCGTTTATCCTTTCTCTCCTCCTCCTCCTCTCCTCTCCTCTCTCCATTTTTCTAAATTTGATCTTTATTGGATAATAACAATTAGTATTTGTTAATAAACATCATTTGTTGTCTAGATCCTTTGGTTTAGATTGGCATGTTCCCAGGAACCATTTCATTCGTTAACTATGCTCTTTTTTTAAAAAAAACAAATGTACTGTATAAGCATCGTTAGCTTTTCTAAAGCTTCTATGAATGTTGAATCTATATAGCATGGTATTTTGTTTCAGGGAATTGTATCAATTTTGCAGCAGGACAACTTGAGGAAGGAAATTCCGCTTGTATATCGAGATATTTTAGAATTAGATGTCCAGGGCGCTTTATCTAGTGGCAAATTTACCGTTGCACGAGACTTGCTATTGCAGGTTCAGACCTTGAACACTGTAAGAAGAATTGTTAGTGGTGCTGTTACTGTAGCAGATTACGTACACAGACTTGAACAGAGGCAAGCAAAGGGTGTCGAGTTATTGATAAATGTAAGTAACTTCAAGAAAACGCTTAACATATTGTGGTTAGAAGTATGTAGACATTTATATTTTATTACGAACTTTTATTTTTACCCATGTTCATTTGATTTTATAGAGACATGATATTTTAGCGTCATTTTGTGTAAAAGGACTATGTCTAATTCATACATTCAGTTATTTGATGAAAACGCTAACAGGGTGACCACTCGGCCTGGAAAAGTCACGGAAATTGATTCGACCTGGAAAAAGCATGGAAAGGCCGGGGAATTTTTTAGATAATCTGGAATATTTTAATAACTAATGCGGAAAGGAAAAAAAGTGAAGAAATGATAGTCGAGATGGTATTAAAAAAAACTTCAACCAATTACTAAATTCACTCATTTTGGAACATTTGTGTTTACAAACTTACACATTAAAGGTACCCTTCAACATACTCCCCTCCCCTATCTATACACGTTTGCATACGAAGTTTCCATTGTTGGAAGCAGTTGTGGAACTCTTCAGGTGTCACCGATTTGAGTACCGCTTCCGTTTTCTGCTTCACCTCTTCCACAGTCTGAAAATGAGTTCGCTTGAGGGCGGATTTCACTTTCGGTAAAAGAAAAAATCGCATGGTGCCAAGTCCGGCGAATAAGGTGGGTGTTCCAACACTGGAGACTTCTTATCTGCCAGAAACTGCTTAACGGTCAAAGCAGTATGCGAAGGATTGTCGTGATGCACAATCCATTCATTGTTCTTCCACAAGAGGGGCCTTTTTCTTTTCACGTGCTCTCGCAGCTTCACCAAAACCTGCTGATAATACTGCTTATTCACTGTATGACCTGATGGTACCCATTCAATCAGGAGCAGGCCATTGAGGTGCCTTTTTCACTCGCGGTGATGGAATTTTCCAGTGCATGGATTGCCTTTTCGTTTCCGGATCATATTGAAAAATCCACATCTCGTCACCAGTGATGATTTTCGTTAACAAGTCCGGTTTTCATCCTCCAACAGTTTCACATACTTACTCGGTGATTTCTTTAATTTCACAAGGAATTTCAAGTTAATGCGCTGCTCAAATTTCACATTTACCATTCTTCCGGCAACACGATTGCATACCTCTCTCTTCAGTCACTGCTCACAGACTAAACCCGACTGAGAGCGGCAACTCATGTATATCATTCTCTTCTCGAAGGCTCAAGGTTGCTCTGCGCGCATTCGTTCCCCACTGCTCCACGTATACTACAGATAGGTTGCTCTGCGCGACTCCAAGCCTCGTACGAGTTGGAACAAAGCTTCGAGTGCTGCTTTACACGTACGCAAAGAAGAAACGTAATAAGATTGACACTAATTTGCAGTTTCCGTTTTAAATGATAGTGCTTATTGTTTTGTATTGATATATTTTCGCATATTTTTTGTATTGATGTATTTTTATATTTTAATTCATCATAAAGAATCTGTGCACACCCACATTTTAACTGACGTGCAGATTTAAGATCCCGATTGAAAATTTTTGATACGAGGACGAGAAATAATGTATAATTTAACAAGGATAATTTGATGTGTACTTCACTCATATGATCTCTTATTATCTGGTGCAAGTTATTTTTTATGTTCATCAACTGTCTCCTATGTATTACACTCGAAATTACTAAAATGGTTGCCGTAATATAGGTAAATCTGTAAACAGCCTTGTATATTTTTTTCTTTCATTGTATTTGTATTCAACGAAAGGCAATGATTGTTGTCTTGATGCCTAAATTTCGACATGTAACTAGTAATTATGTGCTTCTGAGTTACGCACTGCCGCATAAAGTGGAGAAGTTTTAGGTTAAAAATCATTTCTGGATACGTGAGCCTAGTTGGTTCGTTGTTTATAGGCATGAGTTTTAATTCGTAATTAGTACAAGATCCGTATCCAAGTGCATGAAGTGTTTGCACTGTAATTTCAGATAATGCTTTCGGAATATTGCTTCTGTATTTTCGGTATGATGTTATTCACTGGATTACCTCAAACTAGTTACTCGGAACTCAGACTTTTGTATCCAGCACCAACTACTTATTTTCACTTGAAAATTTTCAATTTCATTAGGTGTCATAAGGAAGTAGTGTCGGTCCACAATACCTTTTCTCATGCATCAATCTGAACATTTTTATTTGCCCTTGTCCTATTGACAGGGTGTCTACAGTTCATGAAAGTCATAAAAAAAAGTAACGAAATTGAGTTATTGGTCATGAAAGTCAAGAAAAAGTCATTATAATGATTCGGTTTCTATTTGTTTTACATCTGATCTAATACACCAGTTCTCACTTTGTATTTATTAACATCTATGTTTAAATATGGTGAAGATATGGGACGTGCCTAGGCCGCAGTGGTATTACCGCACATACTAGCAATTTTATCTTCTACCAAGTATATAGCTATTCCATAAACAGCAAACATTTTATTTGAAACATTTTCATATTAGTCATTTCATGGGGGAGAGAATGCTTTGCTGCGAAATTCGTTAAACCTGTAGTTCATAATTTGGAGAGCTGGCGTTAGAACATTTATTGTTATCCATCTCCTGTAGTCTAATAGTTACTTTCGTCGACTTCGGCACCGGGCAGATATGAGGATTTGAGTCCTGCTGCCTGCTATAGTGACTGAGTTTACCAGCGTTTCGGTAGGCGAAGGACGATACAAAGACCCTCGCCGATACCTTTTCCTTCCCTGCCCCAGGAAAGAGTGCTCGCCGAAGAACGTGCCTTTGTACGTTGGTTTGTATGAAGTAGAAACATAGTAACTCCTTTAAAGTATGTTCTGTGTGCATTCTGTTTGTTTACGTTTCTATGATCTACGATAAATCTAGAAATTACTAATCTCCTCAGTGATGGTTAATTTTGTTTTGTTGATAGATGTTTATCTTCTGAGAAAATGACAGACTGTTATTTCATTTCAGGCTCTTAAACCTGTAATAAAGAAAGCAAACAAAGTGGAAAGAAGTAGAATTAAAGTGTTTCTACAATATCTTGTAGAATGTGATATAAAAGAACTCATTGGTTTACTCCCGAAAAGTGAATTGAAAGAACTTTTTACTGGGTACGAGCTTCAAGAAATTGCTTTGAAATCTGCCAATGAAGTTCCATCACTGGAAATAGAATGGAGGCGACCTGTTTTTACTAGTAGTAAGTAAACTAGTGATTTAGATGTCAGGGTAATCTATTTTGCGTTTTCAATCAGAAAGGATGTCTGATCGTGTTGCAGTAAGGTAAATATTCATAATACAGTTTGTAAAGAAAAAATAGCAACACCTGAACCGCATATACGTGATCAGTGACACCAATCACGAATAGTACTAGGTAAATGTATGTCCTCAGACAGACGGCGGAATGCTCAAAATTCATCATTTAAGGTTAGGAAGAGTGGTTAAGAAGTAGAACCAGCATGAAAAATGGTCGCTCTGCCATCGTTGTTGCAGAAAGAAGACATCGCCCAGAGTAGATCGCAAAATTAGCTCTGCAACTTTAAAGAATCGAGGACTGTGTTCCGTCGACTTGCTTCTGTCATTCGAAAGTACCTTGGCATTGAAGTTCTGTGTATTGTCGCAAATGGAGAATAAACCGCGCAAGAAGTTGGCAGAGCCCCACGGGTAGGAAGACGTTAATTTGTGTCAATATGCAAACTGGATTGAAGATGACTGGAAACATGTCATTTTCTCAGATATGGAGGGGGAGCAGAATAATGAAAAATAATGTAGGTGTGAAGTTATGAATGCGAAAGGGTGAGGAAATTGAAAATATAACCAGAGAAGCGACGCAGAAATCTTATGAGGGTGTAATGAAATGGGCTTGCTTTACTGCTAAAAGTGTTGGTAGGATGCAGATATGGGAACGGTCGTTGATTCCTGGCAATATCTGCAAATTCTAGACAAATGTTTTACTAACAGCCAGAGAATACTTTTCTAGAGAAACTATGGATTGCTTTATCATCAAGAACGATAGTACAAAATGTTATTGGGCAAAATTCGTTAGTAACAGGTTCACGAACGTAGGTATTCCAAGATATTTTTTAATCCCAAAACTCACTGGATATGAATTCCGTTGAAAATTTGTGATCCGTATTGTGTGTACAAGACTGCAGAAGAAATTTTCGTGAAGACGAAAACTCCTTGAACAACTCACCTAGGCTTGCTCACATGACATCGAAGCCATAACTTTGGTACATGCATGCAACGAAGATTATGTAGTATTCTATATAGAACTAGTGTAATTATTCTATGATTAAATTTAAAGAACAAATTAGTTTCGAGAACCGGAATCGAAGTGTAATTGTTCTATTATTAAATTTAAAGGACAAATTCTTAGTTTCGAGAATCGGAATCGATCTTTTTTATTATTTATTTATTTCACTAGCCTATATAGAATGTACTGTATAACCTTGTACTCTTTAAGTTCATAGAACATGGCCGCTGGATGGAAAATAACAAAGTCTTTCAATAGGAAATAATATAGATGAAAAGTAGAGATATGCGAAATATTAATTTTACTTCTGTGTAGAACATAGTTGAGACCAGACTAGAGTTTCTTAAATTAGAAATGCTTGTTGCTGTCTATTGTCCGTGAATCAGAGTTAACATGTACTAGTCCATGAATAATTCAGTATAAGTCAGTGGCTTCAAGGTTTAGGAACTACGGATAATTAATGCGTACTGTAGTATCCCTAATTCACATTACATAACGAAATTCTAATATTCGTGTTAAGAAGGGAAATCATTTAAGTTGTAGTTAAACACAGTTTTATATGAAGTGTTAAGTCATTTGAATACAGTAATAAATATTGTTAATTAAGTTTAAACTGAACTTATACTTCAGCTGATAATACAAAAAATAATACGATGATAAGACATGAGACAATATACTGCAAGTATCACAGTTGTAGCCCCTCTCCTTGTAATGTCAGGGCAAAAGCTTAGTGATAGGCTCACGCATTTTTTCCCGAGACCGGATGCAGACCTCCTAGGCTATTATTAATTTGCATTAGTTTAATCCTAACTCATAAACTTATCTTATCATTTTGATTATAAGGATCGATAATATTTGACAGTTTATTGAAATTAGTATGTCTATCATTATACTGTTTCTTTATGTAATTTAGTTACATATCGATATATCGACTTGAAACCTAACTGTGTATTCAACAGAAGCTTGCTCGCCTCGTAATTGGTAGGACCTGTCGTCAATGCTTGAGAACGACTTTCCTGACAGGTTTCCTACGGTTTCTCACAGTCACACAACTCGAAGTGGTACTTCTTTTTGGCTTTCACCAATCTTCGTTAGATTTTAACGAATCATTAAGTAAGTTTAAGCGCTTTAAAATTCATTGCGTTCGTTAACTAACGATTCGTTAAATACTTAACGAAGGTTGGTGAAACCCACCATTTGAGTAATGGCCGAGGTTGTTACTCTTAACATTCCTTCTCCCTCAGATAAAGTAAACTGTGTGTGATTCAGATGCCATTTAGCTTTCAGATTCTGTAATCATAAAAGTAAAATTTCTTCGATCGCTTATTATCCATACCTCTAAAAATATAATTATTGCTTGAAGGGAACACAAATGATACTTTTAAGGGTATAGATAATCAACGATCGAATAAAAATTACATCTTGCTATCGAATAGTTCCTATATTATCAGGTGTCACATGCTGATTTTTGTTTCTAGCAAGCAGTCCGCGGTTAGAATTTGGCACTTTGGAGCAGCAGTTAATATTAAGTTATCAACCTCAAGAAATACGGGAGTATTTAATGCAGTTGCTCTCTCTCAACCCAATGAAACCATTGCATAGAGCAAATATGAAGGTAAGAAGACCTGACGAAAAGAAGGGCAATACATTATGTATTAAGATAGTTAAACTTAGCGTATATAGCGCATAATTCTCTTCCAAAGTATCTTATAACTTTTTTTTTCTTAGAGAGTATGTTCAAATACTTATTGAAATTTAAGAATCTGGCATTCTGTTAATGTGAATGTCGGTCTTTACTTCTGACGTTTTTTCCCCAGGGTTTTTTTCCAGGTTATCACTTTGATGGACGACTGAGTGAGTGTCATAGCTAGAGAACACGGAAAAGTCAAAATCCTAGATATGGATCGAATCCGAGCTTTCTACTCGTAGTCTAACGTCCTATATCTACGATGGATTATTCACAATGTTATGTAGTGTGCGAACTAGAAATGTTGTAACTAATATTCGCTGTTGTTATAACCTCTAAAATGCTGTAATGTATGAAATAACCTTTTCAGATCTTAATTACCAAATAACGTGCGTGTAATGCTTCCTACATAACGTCGCTAGTCGTTAATTATAAGCAGAAAGTATAATTTTAGTACATATGTAATTTAATGTGCACTGTTAAGTGGGACATTCAAAAAGTTTTGCAAGTGACATCAGTGTAGCTGAACTAAGTAAGTGTCCAATTTTAAGTAATATAGCTGCCAACATTGGACCTTGAGCTAACAAAAAATGTAATTCAGCCATTTCTATCTTGTTCAGTCTAAGGGAGGCAGGCTGTAGTATTCAGCCATGTTATAGTAGCTGGCGAAAAATCACGGATTTGACCAAGGAGAACATTTGATCTTACATTTTCAAAAGCTAAAAGCTCGGTGAGAAAACAAAGAAAATCCATGAGGATTTGGTAGTTGTTCTTGGAGATGAAGTGTGTTCATTTGACATCACAGCGATTAGGTCATTTGATCAGGGCCAGGAGAGCTAGAAAAATGGTCTGGCCGGTCTGGCAGACTTCGGGAAACTGTGAACGAGAGGACAATTCATACATAGGATGACGCAGTTGCTTGAAGAAAATCGCCATATATCCCCTCGAGATGTTAAGTATGAATGTTCGTAATCGTAATCGGATCGGAAAATTTTCGTAACGGAACCGTCTTACAATTTTCTTCTACAGTGGATGGTCATTGGTGGTTGATTGCATACCAGAAGGGATAACCATGAATGAGACATATTATGGTACCTATGAGTTGAAACCCCTGTTCAAGGAACTGAGGCGAAAACGTCCAAAGACAGGAACATGGAGGATGCTGTTGCTGCATGACAACGCATCTGCTCACAGAACAGGAGCTATTGTTCAAAAACTAAGGGACAAAAATAAATCCAGGTATTTGGTCATCCATCCTACAGTCCCGACCTTCGCCATATGACTTTTACTTGTTTCGTCGCGTGAAGTTTACCATCGCTGGAAAACCTTTTAAACGGGTGTAAGGCCTTGCTCAGGACGTAAATTCAGCTTTGCTGGCAATATCTCAGTTGTGATGCAGCAGTGTCTTTGATAAATGGTTGCAGATCCTCCAACATTGTGTGGAAACTAACGAAGAGTACTTCGAAGGATTGTAAAGATAAAAGTTTCAATACAGTTCATTTCCTGGATTTTGTACAGTTACTTACAAAACTTTTTGAATGACCCACGTACTTAACCTGATCTCGTAATAAGTTAATGATGATCATTTAAACGCCAGTCTGATTTTGCGCAGTTATTTAGAAGTAACTCGTTTCCAGTAGAACATATTTTTTCGCCGAATAGTGTATTTAATTACTGACCTCACAATCTACATTTGATACAAAGTCCTATTCTGTTCCTGTATGTGTAAATAGGATGATTGATATTGTTTAAACCACGAAATACAGCCACAAATTAATGATAATACTTATACAGATTAATAAAAGCAATTGGAGGCTATTCATCTCGCTAATATGAAGAAGAATCTGAAGAAACAGTATTGAGAAAACTTTTTCAGTTACCTTGAAAACGCATACAAGATAAAGAAAGGTTCAAGAGATGATGTTATGTCATATCCCTCACTGTGTATTGATTGACTCTTCATTTACTTGTGGAAACGCGGTCAGTAGCTCCTTTAATACTGCTTTGGTAGTGTGTCGCAAAAGATACTCTCAACATGATAAGGTTTACTGAATATCTCATAGTAAGTGGATGATTATGGCGTATTGTTCTCGGGATTATAAGAAAATAAAGACGAACACTTTAAACGTATAATGCAGCTTGAAACAAATCTATGTTGTCATGTATCAAATAAAATGAATTGAACTAATAAATGAAATGTTTTAAATTTAGACCTCGAAGTGAATGGGATGATATAGCATTAAGATTTCATTAATCCTAACGAGAATTTGAACTAGGTGAGTATGCATTCTAAGAAAGGGACCCGTGATTTATGTAAGTTGCCAGTCAGTGTTTAATTCTGTTTTATAAGACACATTTCATCTATTTCGGATCATAAATATAAAAATTTAATTTTATGTCTTATTTATTACTTTTTGTACATAACCCATACACGACAGCAACATATTTTCTTCAAGACTCATTTTATACATTTAGTAGTGTTCCTCAATTCTTCTTTTGCACTTGGTTTTCTCTCATGAATCTCAAATAAACAAATTATACATTTATTATCCTTGGAAATATTTAATAATATTAATTCACTGAGTATAGTCTCCATTTTACCACAAATGTCAGAGTAAATTAGATTGATTTTTCAGGACAGTGAATTCTCCATTTCCTAGTATTAAATTTTGGGTTAAGTATTTAACAAGTTTTCACATCATCTTACTTCTATTTCTCTCCCTCTCTTTCTTTCTCACTTTTTGAATCCTTTATCACATATTCTTGGCTTGTATCTTTCCGCAGGCGAAGTGTATTTTACTCCGAGAACGTTCAGTTTATTATTGGTACTACTGAAGCGACCTCCGTCGCTGTTTTCTCAATGCGTAACAAAACTCGAAAGAGTGTACTTGTAATAACGACAAAATGCGAATTTCTGAAATGGAAGTGTGAAGGTTTCAGTTGTAAGCACCGAACTCTATTAATTAGTATTTTTTTATTCAAAATACCGTCCTATGTTTGAAACAGTTAATTCAGATAATCTGTAAGCATCAGAAGAGATGTGCAAGAAAATGTACAGATTTATAATTCCAGATATGAACGAATTCAGAGTACAATGGATTTATTGTTGAAGTTCGTTCAAAAAGAGAGAGAATTAAGACAACCTTTTTATTATTAAGAAAAAGTTACATAATGTTCCCATGATATATTTAAAGGAATAATCTAAAGGGAAATAATTTTCGGGAAAGAAGTGTTTGTTTAATTTGCCTTAATATTTAAAAAAAAAAAAGTTTCATCAAATCGTCCCGATTTTATAAATTGTTAACGTTTATTCATCCTTGGAAGGAAGCTACAGACACATAAACAACCGTTACAGTATTACACGTATTGAAAAATATGAATATGAAATTAATTAATCTATTCAGCAAAGCAATTTTAAGAAAAAAAAAAGGTGTGTCTTTAAATCCTTGTTTGTTTGTTTTAATTTTTCTTTATTAGCCTATGTTATTATTTAGCTGTTTTCTTCTTTTTATAGTAATATATCTCTTACTTTGCCTTTATCAACAAATAAAAACTGTGACTAATTGATTTTCAGTGGGAACTGCCAATTCCTCTACAAAGTGTAGTGATGAACTTGCCAAGAGGATTTTTGCAAGATTATTGTCATATTTTACTTGCAAAATCTCGAGAATTACTTCATATGAAGGTGAGTGTAAATTAAAGTAGGTTGCTGTTCATATATATACAGGTTCTGAGAAACCAGAATTCTTATGTATATTTATACTTCTGGTGCAAATTGAAGGCACTTAATGTTAGGAATCTGATTGTGGTGGAAAAGCAAAACCTTGTACCATGTTTTTCGGAGTGAGCTATCGCGTTATTAGAAACCAATATATTAGGAAGAAATAAATATTTCTGACGATGGAACGTTCAGCGAAGTGAAATAAGCTGCGGTATTCGAAGTGTTCATACCATATGGCAAATGTATATTTACCTATATTGTAAGACATTCCCAGATATGAGATTTATACCATCAATATTTCAGAAGTTAACATATTATAGGATGAATTGTCTTGTAATGTTTCAAAGAGTCCACATTTTTTTTCACTTGCTAAATTTCATATAGGTGTTTACGTACAACAACCAAGAATAGATAAAAGTGTGATTGTTCAAATAGAAAAGAACTATTAAAAATTCTCGAAACAGTATTGATGTCAACGTAATGTTGTCCTGTACTTTAATGCCAACAGGGTGGGTTAGGGTGCTAAGCCAGCGACTCAAAGGTCCCGGGTTCGAATCCCGACTGGGGCATGGATGTGTGTGATTGTGGATGTTAACTAGAATGTGACGAATAATCGTGGCGGGCCGAAGTCAGAAGTTTCTAGAATGGCTCATACAAAATAAAGTTTTTTCCTGTACTTTTATTTCTTACATGTAGTATTTTCAGATTATGCCAAAGCAGGATAGAATGTAGATACGAACTAAAATAGTAATTCTTTTTCTAAGTAATATAACTTTATATTTCAACTTGAGATTTACACAAGCTGCAGGTGACAATTTGTACTAAAAACAGACTGTGGTTAAATACAGAACGAATATATATATATATATATATATATATCTGTGTTCTTCCTTTTTTTACGCTTGAAGCAATTGGTGAAAAATATATAAATTATGCAGCAGGATTGTGGATTTACTATTCTTTAAAAAGATAATGTGATTTGTCGTGTTAATGGTCAATAACTTTTTTCTAGACGTTTCTTATAGTGGAAACTTGATCGAAATTTTTCTGTGTGTGATTCTGATTTTGATACTATAGGGCATCGGTTTTGTTGAATTTGAATTATATTTTAAGGCCTTTAGGCAACTTTGGCTCAGGCCGGATGGATGATGATGGGATGAATTGGTGCAATGAAGAAAGTGGGATGAAACAGGAGAACCCCGAGAAAACCCACGCACACGGTGTTTGTCCACCACAAAGCCCACATGGCATAAGGAGGGATCGATCCGACGACCCCTAGCACCAGAGGTGAGCGCTCTACCAACTTTGCCACCGCGGCCCCAGCATCGGTTTTGTGGAATCACAAATGGCAATAAATCAATAAAAGATAATTTCTCTGTATCATTTTCCTTTATAATAAACATTCAACTTCCCAACAGTTAAAGAAAGTTAAACTTACATAAAGAAATGGAGAGTCACAAAATAAAAGACCCATATATTACTAAAGGTATTAATGGCATTTATGCAATGGACTTTTGCCAGGAGAATGACATTTTGCTCCTCTTTTATTAAAAACATTCATGACATAGCATTAGTAGGTGATAAAATGGTTTTCCTCTATAAATCTACTTCATTGCTAGAAGAAACGAGATTATTTAAATTTTAAGGAAATTACATCAAAATTATTTACCGAGAGAATGACTGAAATTTGAACGCAGCACGACGACATCTGAACTGATCACAAAATGGCTGCACAAGAATCAGTTTGATAGTCTTACGAGCTTAACAGATGTCAAAGGAGGTATCAGTATCTACAAAATCGGCAAAATATCCGCACTTGTAAGTGAGAGGGTTTTCAAAATTATGAGAATTTGTCCAGGAAAATAACAACAACAAAAAATATAGGATGAGACCATGGTATGAAAATTATGACTACATTTTATGTGTTGCTCTTCCATTGTTTAACATCAGGAAGACAGAGATATTGTAAACGAATTAAGGACGCTTAAATGTGAAACAGGCTAAACAAACCCATGTTCTTTACTTTTAGACAATGCACAGTCATCCAGAATACAAAAAAAAAAAAAAAAAAAAAAAAAAAGTCGGCGAAAATCGAAAATTCATCTATACAGTAGGGAAAACGTTCGTATATAAATATACCACTATGCGAAAGAAATTACTTCACCATATTCATTTTTATTTTTACATTCGGCCCTATGTTAAAATAATGGGCCCCAGACCCCCCTTCCCCCGGGCATGTCACATACTCATCCCGCTCGTTAACAATTAGATCTCAAAGTTAAGCGTATCTGGCCCAAAAGCTGCAGAAGCAGAACTCGACATCCACGTAGACAATATTGAGTTTTCTGTACTAAAATACACTTTTTTCTAAAATGAACTACGACCTGACAACAGTTCCTCGATCAATATATATTTTATATCCATTAAATTGTTGATCTTACTTATTTGAGTGAGTTTGAGTGCCAAATCGTGAGTTTCGTTTTTTTTTTTTTTTGGGGGGGGGGGGGCGTATTCTGAATCTCTGTGCATTGAGATGACTAGGAGAATGACATTTCTGTTGTTGCAAACTTTAAATATATATTAAATTAATACTGTACAAGTACAAAAATTCCGTGTATATATATTCATACGTATTTATACATAATTACAGTACAGAAGGGGAGAACCTTCAACTTCAACCATCAAAAGATCAATCTATTTGCAAACTATAGATCGCAAATAACCTGCATATTCTATTAGTGTATGAATTTTGTTTAGTAGTGTATCCATTTATTGCAGTTTGAATTTACTGACAAATATTTTGAAGTATTAATATTACGTTTGTAATCCTTTCAGAACTTTGAGGAAGCGCAGCAGCTGCTAGCTGCTGTAGATCAGGAACTGAAGAAACATTCCAACCAGCTTGGAAATATAACATTCAAATTAGCAAGATTAGTCAGTTGGGAGTCATTGCTTATCAGTATTATTGAACTTCTCGACGATTGGCCTCAGAAAAAAAGTAAGTGCAAACTGCAGTAGAGCTTTATAGAAAAGAAATTTCACGCAAACTATGAAATATATTTAATTGTCCTGAAAACTTGAGAATATTTATCTTGTAGTTGAATGGACTTTCGTTTTTTGAGTAAGTGATCAGTTTATGATATTCTAGTTACTGTGTCAGCTTAAAACATACACTATGCTTCTCCAGCGTGTTGAAACGTCAAGCTTCCTTACAAACCATAACCAGCGAGTTTCCATTGGCATCGGGAAATGATGCAAATGATCGTACATCCAGCGACATTCTTGCCTTTGAATTCCATTGTCAAACTATTTATTGCCCACAAGCGTATTATCACTGCTAGAAATGTCTGCCATTGTTTACAGTGGTGCAAGACACATTGCTATTAGACACTCGAACAATGGAAGAGTATCCTGTCAAGTGTGCTGATTAACGTGTTTGAATGTGAAGAACGTCTGGCAAACGTTTCTTAAGATTATATTCTATACACTGTAAAGTTCGCTAGTGTATATGACTGGATCTATAAATTCGAATGCCTATTAAGCCGTTTTGGACAATTCAGTTCTACGCACACTATGCCAAATATGGTTTATTTCAGTTTCAATACGGCAGTGCTACAGTACATAAAGCACACGACGTAACCCCATGGTTTGAGGAACAGAGGGTGGAAGAAGTAGACTGAGTCCAGGCTTCAACCCCATTGAACACCTGTGGAATGACGATTGAGGTCAGGCCAAACAGATCAAAAATGAAAAGTGTTCTCCGCAGGGTGGAGGTTATAGTAACAGGAAAAAAGCGGACCTACGTCATACTGACACCATCCCAGATCAATGTATTCACACTACTTAGTATGTCCAGTGATTCATGACCATATAGAATATACCTTAAACTTTTGAAGTCGGCTCTGTCTTGAAGGAACTGATTTTTCTTGTGTAGTCAAGTGTCCTTTTTCATGCTACTACATTGTATGATGGGAGTGCAGATGGGTCCGTAATTCATATTAGTCATTGTAACGTTATCTGGAATGATGTGATAAATGTGTGACTGGCATGTAAAACATCGCCGGCAAAGCTACAGCAATTGCAATACTCTTTCTCCTCTGAAGTAATATTAAATTTACCTAAAACTGTATCGTTACTGGGGCTAAAAGAAAGTAAAAGCAACTCTTTCTCGTGTATTATTTGGAAGATTTTTTTCCCCCCTCATAAAACGCAATATTTAGGTTTTTGCTATCATGTTTAGAAATAATAAAAATCTTTCCATACTTTTTTTTTTCAAAACCAAACTTGTTTTCAATTTTTTTTAAATATATGGTTATCAAAGGATTACCACAAAGCTGTATTTTCACGAGTATAAGCAATTTAAAGATCAGGCTTAAAACAAATAAAAACAAGGGCAATAATGATGTAACATGTGGTAAACTTCTGAAGTGTAATATTGTCGAAGCTAAAATAGGTCATTCTTAATTACAATATTACACTTCTTTATGGATAGTATACATTTGCTGTTATCCATCTCCACATTTTAAATTTATCGTCTCCGTTTATAGATGCACCAGACATCATATCTCGATGCAAGGGTTGTCTATCATCAATTCAGTCAGGAGACACTGTTATTCCACGTGTGGAAGTCATGGAGCATTGTGTTGTGTGCTTATTGAACTTCGGTGAATGGGAATACCTGACTGGGTTGGACAAGAGATGGAATTTAGAGTTCTCTGCTGCCATTGCGTTCGCCTGCTTGGATATAGCTAAGTTCAAAGGAAATAAGAAGCTATCTCGAGATGCATGGGACTTAAGTAAGTATATTAGTATACATAACTAGTTCTTTCTCTGGCAGTAGAATCTCAACTTGCTCAGCTTACTTTTGTAGATATCGCAAACGATTGACCAGTTTTGCACTGTGTGAAGAGTATGAAGAGTAGGCTAGTTTGATTTATAGAGCTTCCTACCTTCTATTAGATCATGAACTTTTAGGTGGGAGAGGGAAATATGTTAATAATAAAGAGAAAATATGCTGTGCAGGGGCAAAAAGTATTGAATATGATGAGAGCCAGAAATAGATTTTTAAGTTAGGTACGATAATACATCGATTCAAATACGATTATGAAGTTTATATGTAAAAGTTATAAAGAGGACTTAACACGTGCAGATTGAGAAGTAGTGGGATGTTATAAAGTAAGAACGTTTGCTATATTAGATTGTGTCAGATTGAACTTAGATTGTACAAATTTACATTAAAAGATGAGCATTAATACATCGTTGGAGTACTGATTTTATTCTAATTATTTAGGGTAGTCCTGTTAGTATATCATATCCAGGTGAACTTCGTTCCTAGATGTTAGGGTCAGGATGACTACAAATGAATGAAGTGCACTTGAGATACTTTACCCCATGACGGAGGTATTTTTCACCGTACTTCAAAATCAACAGTAGAAAAACGTAACATGACGCTCTCTGCAAGTGTTATTGCATATCCTTTATTGATGTATTTTCTCATGAAAAAGTACTGAAGACATTTTGGAAGGTTCAGCATAAGATTTATGTATTTGTATAATTTCAGTTATTCCAATTTTCGGTTCTTCGCCTCAACAGAAGCGAACTGGTTCAGGAGCAACGACTGTTGTGCATCGGGACTCACCAATATTAAACATTCCCAGTAGATCATCTCTTATGCAGTTTCTAGAGAAATTGAGAGAACCTACAGCCTTGAGTATAGCAATCTCTCTTCTAACACGTCTTCACAATATCCTTGTTGATGAGCCGAACCTGGAGTTGAATGTCGATTATGTAATGCTATGGCCTGCCGTGCTAAGCAAGTAAGTGCTTTGCAGTTATTTACAGACTGAATTAAATTCTGCAATAATATTTTCTGTGAAGTTTTTTTTTTTTCACATTCTAAAGATACATGTCTCCGATGCGATTAATTTATTTGATTGTCCAAGTTTCAAAGTAATTAACAGACTGTAAACAACTGCATTCGTAGATTAGAAGTAGTATAATTAATCATCGCTGTCAGTGAAGCTAAAGAGTCATGTAGGCGGTAAAGAACATTAAATTTCATGTTCCTGGCAATGCAAGTAAATCTGATTAATTAACTATTCTCGTTGTGTTGATCCCCTCCGCCATCTTTATATGTTTCTTATCGTATGTAATTTGCAGGTAATACATGAAAATATGTATAGTATTTGCATCCAAAGTGTATACTCGTCTCTTGCCTTTCACAAGCAGAACCTTCATGTCTTACAAATTCTGATTTAAACTTGGAATAAGGTAAACACACCAGTAATGGCCACTTTAAGGATACTTTTGACTATAATAATTTTTATATCAAATGTAGTTCAAACGTACTGATTAAATGAGAATGTTACACATTCTCCATGCTTTCTTGTAGTGATTTCCATCCATTGCTTTCATTAAAATACACTATTTGAGAGTTAATCACGTTTTTTGTCTATTGTTTTTGTACCAGTGATGGACATGGAAAAACTTGCATGTTCCAGTAATGGACATACTGTTTTACTCAAAATAATTTACATAATCCTGGCTGATGTTTCGAATATGATTACTAGACAAGATTATATGTTTAATACTGTTCTTCAATTATCTTATTGTTTCATGGAATTCCACTGAGTGAAGGTCCTGGGTTCGAAAACAGCAGTCAGCCATTCTTGAGGTTTTAACAGTTTTTTTCCCCTTAATTATACTAGAGAAGTGCGCTGATAGCACCTTCAACTTCGACCTGTCCGACTTCTTCCCTCTTCCTTTCAGCTACCCTATCCCGACCTAAGCTATAGATTCCTTGTGGTCATAAAAATGCAAATTCTAAGTTGTAATGAATAGTGTTCAATACTAAAACAAATCATTTCATTAATGGACATCCCCGCGTATATCATAGGACTAAAAATTTCCCGACAAACTTATGGACATGAAGAGTAAATAATCACTCCCAAATCGAAATAAAACAACTAACAAAATTATGATTTCGCCCTCGAAGTGGTGGAGTGTTTAGCGCACGTGGTCATTGCTTCAATTTCCGCTGAGGGCTATTGATCGGAGTGGTTCAGAGCCCACTTTACCAAAAAATGTAAGTTTCGTCCTTAGAAGCTCACAAGCTCGCTTTGAACGTTAATAACATCTCAATCAAGGATTTTGATTTCAACCCAGTAATGAATAGTGAGTGTCCAAAACTGGATAAAAACTGACTTTGCCGCTCCGGTAATGGACACCCCCTGCTTTGCATAACAGATCGAAGTTATAGTTGGTTTGGTCATTTATATGCTTGAAACAAAGACATTTCGTAATACGTAACAGTGCAGAACAACAAATGTATTCGTTATTGTAATTTCATAAGTAAAAATCTAAAGCTCTTAACAGAATGCATGGAAGAGTAGGTGAGACCATGGAAAACAAATTTCAAAATCATGTCAGAAATATCAGATGAAACCAATGACGAGCGAATAATATTCAGTGGTATCAGAGCATATTATATTAAATTTTCCCACGTAGCTGAAATGATTTCCGCCCTTAAAATCTTAAGTGTCCATTACTGGTGCATTTACCTTCTGGAAAGAAAGTTCATTAAAACTGCTTTTTTCGATCTGCTACCATGAAATACAAACGGTCTTTGGATCCAAATATTAAGGACCCGAGCGGTCGTAGCTCAGTTGGTAGAGCGTTGGTTCCGCGTTCTGGAGGTCCTAGGTACGATACCAGCAGTCGACTGAGGTTTCCAGATTGTTTTATCATCAGTCACACCTGGCAAATGCCGGGAAGGTACCTTCAACCTACGCTCTGGCCGACTCCTTTCTGCATCCTTTTCTCTACCAATTATTTTATTTAACTTCACTCCTCTGTTCGTTGATGATTGATTGATTGAATAATTATTAATGTCCTAAACGAGCTGGTGAGCTTCTAAGGACAGGCCGGGATGTACAGTATTTGAAAAGTGGACTCCAAACCACTCCGTGAATGGACCCCGGCTCCTCTGTCTGTTTGTTTGGTTCGAATCTTGTAATTCAATTTTAACCCACTTCCACTAATCCAATCGGCATGAAACTTTGCGGGCATACGTAGTTCTGAAAACAATACAAATTTTTCGAAAACTGATTCTCAAACTGTGCTCCGTGGTCCGTGACAAATTTCTCGACAGCCAAGATTCTCAAATAATCCTTTAACTTCTTTCCTTTCGCTGCAAAATGACTGTATATTCTATATATTGGCGCTCAGCGATATTTTCCAAGCTGAAAAGAGTAAGTTAAATCAACTGAGTCTGATTTTCAATAAATCCATTGAACTTTTAAAAATAGGAAGTGGATAGAAAACACCACCACGGAGAGAAAGTGGCCATGGGAAGAAGAGAGTAACGACATTTTCCAAGCATCGTTATTAGAATTGGTTGGAAATATACCCTCCAATATCTCTTTCAGTTTTAACAGTAGGAAAAGGGTGAATGCGGTTTACTGCAAAGTACAAGACCAAACGGGACCAGAGCGTGCGTTCACTCTGGAAGTACTCTTGGTACAACGGTTTTCAGCTTTTTAGGAAGTACGTGCCATCTAAAGGTTTTACTACTCCCCCTTGTTTTGTTGTTTGTCGCTAGTACCCTTCAGTCTGGTTGCCAAGACATTTGGGTAAATGACCTCATTATTTTTAGAGCAAAGCATGGATCCGGAAAGTCACCAACACCGATACACTGTACTCATATTAAACTGTTGTTTATTGATTTCTTCACCAAGAGTTTGGGGCCGTTTCCATCTCCTATATAGTGACAATTTGTGTAATTTACAATGTTGATACTTCTTCCTTCATATGTCACAAGTTTTGATACTGCGTGAAAACGAAACTTCTAATTACTGAAATGTTATTGCCACTTTTTAGTCTTTGAGTTACTGGTGTGTATCTTCATAAAATTTTTATTTGTCCTGTATGTTTGTTTGATTTCGTCTTTTTAAACATTACTGAATAAAACACAAGAAGGTGTACACATTCACTTATATTGCGGGGCACATAACATTATTTCTTCTATGTGTTTAATATAAAAGGCAGTTTAATATTAATCAGGATTGTATGAGGACTTACTTAGTGTTGTAATATGCTTATATTGCTTCCTGACACGCTAAATTACACTTGGAATATGGAAACAGTGTTCGATGAAACTTATTTATTTTAGCTCCTGACGGTTAGTACAAAAGGCGCAAAAGACCCAAAAAGTGAAGGCGTTTTTTGCAGATTACGTTCATGAACCGAAGAAAATCATTTCAAATTGGACGAAGGATAAAGTGTTTTATTGACATAGTAAATAAATATCGTAAGATGAACCCAGGTTGATTCAGTTTTTTCTTTATTAATGTCAGTTTGTTTTTATTTGTTTCCTTATATTTTTTGTTGTTAAAATTAATATTTTATGTTGCTCAGGTTATAGAAGTGGGTGTATTTAACTCGTATCATTGACATTCACTAGAAGACTGTAATAATGTCCTGAAACCATGTTAAAATTGACTTTTTAAAAAATAAATATGTGGTAATATATTTTAAATATAATAAGGAAGTCTTTTTAACAGTTAGAATGCATTTTACGATTTAACCATTTAAAAAATTTCTCAAATGTAATCTTTTTGACAACTGTTGTAAAATTTTCTTTTAATGAATGCTAAGAATACCAACTACATATAGCCATATACCCACTTCAGAATTTTTTTAAAAAAAATGACTGGGCTTCGAACCCAGGTTCTTTTACGTCAGCCAAGCGCTGGACCATTTGCTGTAATCGTGCTAATTCTCTTACAATGATAAACGTACTTGTCTGTAGAAAAACTCCTTTCGGACTAAACGCGACCTGCTGAGATGTTTAGGCGTTGTAACGAACACTCTTTTCTATGTCAAATTCCACTTCAATCAAAATTTGTAACACTTAAGAATTTGTGTGAGAGCTCTATCAATAAAATAAATAACTATTATTATTATTATTATTTCAGTGCTAATTCTTACAATACAAGATTAGTAGGGGAAACTTTGACCATGCTTCTAATTCAAGCTTTAAAATATTATCCAAACAATGTCTCGTGGTTGAAATTACTTGGAGATTTAAACTTCGGTAAGTTATTTTTGTTCAAGTAAGTACATAATATTTAGCTTTTTTGTATAAAGTAGTTCATGTATGATATGATATAGTAGTTAATTGTTAATAAATACAATGGTTTTGCTTGTTTCTGTAGAGTCGTTGAATATTCTTGCTTTAAATTTGTGATTGTTTTAGGACCTGATTTGATAATTTACCTCCCAAGAAGATCTAATAAAAAGATCTTAGAAAAAAAGAAACAAAACGAACGAAACGAAATTTTTATTAAATAACTTCTATGTATGCATCATGAAACAAGATCAAATAATATAATGTGCAAAGAATATCGAAATTTAGTAAAGAAGAAAAGATATATTGAATCTAAGCATCAACAACACCAAAAGAAGATAATTAGAAGAATCAATTAAATGAGACAAGAGGGTAGTTTGATATAACCAGAACACATCAAAAGCAATCCTAAGTTACCAAATAAATAGAACAAAAAAGAGGGATATTTTGGGAGAAACAGTGCATAGGAAGTCTCTTTTTAAAGCATGTGTGTTTTTATATGATATCGATTGTGGAGTTACTTGAAAAGAATATATCGTAAGGTCGACACAAACAAAGCTTTAACACTACCAAGGTTCTGTAGCTGCTTGTGAATGAATGATTGTGTATAATTTCTTTGGCCGTCGTCTTTGGATTCGCTGCAACAGCAGCTCTCAGCACATCGTTATTGAGACACTGTGGATGAGAATGCTGATTCGAACTAAATTTCTGGAATCAGCTTTGGTACTTTCGAACATTCATGGTCCGTATATGATTTTGCTGTTCGTGCAGCTATAGTCACTGCATGTCCCGGTTACTCAACATGGCGTGCCTTGTATGTTCATTAGACACCCCCACTTTCTATCACGTTAAAAAGTACGACAGATATCTGCACAACTGCTGCTCACTGGGTCTTGCTACACGAATGGCATTGTCAGCGATGACTATGGTGTGCTTCATAGTCTAGAGGTCTGATAGTCGTGGTGTCTGCCATGAAGAAAATGACCTTACTTGTTATATGACCTTAATAAAAACGTTGTTTTGTTTCTTACGTGACTTTTCTTTCTATTTTTTTTTAATAAATTACGGCGTTTTGCCCCATCTGTTAAAAAAGAATTGGTTCTTCGTACAGAAATTTGTGCTTCTGATAGTAATCGTAGTAACCTTTTTTATTCTTCTTGTAGTTTTCAATGTGACTACTTGATTTAAATTTTCCGAACTGCACCCGAATGGTTACGTGACAGAATACTCGCTATTTGTCTGTTTGAATGTCGATGACACGAAATCAATCTTCCTGAGCCGGGATGGTTCAACAAAAGCATTCCTGACTCGTAATTGGTAGCAGTAATGTCAGCGTAGTCACTTGATAAAAAGAGGTGGCCAAGCTTACTACCATTCGAGCTACAAAGATGTAAAATTGTCCCAATAGCATTCCTAGCTTGCTTGCTTTTACGTTTTCTATTTGTATTGTTCATGTTTCGAATGAATCATACAGTGTATGCAGTTCTTCATTTTACAGTCTCCTCCATTCTCCGGTCATATCGTCCCCTTTCTGCCCGTACATCTTTCTCAAGAGTTTATTTTCAAACACTGGCAATAATGTTTAATAATAGTAATATAGCTGCTGGCTAGTCTTGTGGTTAGTCTAGCTTTCAGTGCGAGTCCCGACTTTAATTCCGATAGAAAATGTTCTGTAAAGTTATTTTGGAACCATTTCAAGGCGACCTCATTCAAGTATTTCTAAGGGTAAATTGCGATTTTGAATTTTTACCACAATGAAGGAAAACCAGACTTCAGGCATCTCGAAGAGGGTTTGCCAAAACTGATAGTCTCAGGCAAATTGCAACGTTTGGTCACCCTATGTGACCAAAGTTCAAGTATTACGTGAGCATATTTTAAGCCATTTCAGATTCCTTTCTCTTATAAGCAAAAATAAGCAGATATCCGACCCTTTCCCCTTCCGCTTGCATAAGACATCAAATTTCTTAACGTTATTTAGTAGTTCATAAAACTGTTTAAATCTACACTGATATGTTTGTAAGCGAATCTTACGTAATCATTTTTCAGATTCATCTCCCCATTGTCCGTAAAAATAAGCAAAGCTTGAACCTTCTGTCCCCTTGAATGCTTACGTAATACTTGAATGAACCCTGTAACGACCTCAAACTAGAAGTTTTTCATTCGTTACTTGGATTTTTAATATGATAATTATTCATTTACTTCGATTTAATTAATTGCTCATCCATTTATTTTTTTTCTTCTTTTGTGGAAGCAATTGTTTTAAAATATTGATGATTTAATTTATTAAGCAATGAAAGGACTATTGAGAGAACTGAATCTAACGAAAAAGAACTCATGATATTTTTAACATTCTTAAAGAAAGTTGTGCAGCAATAATCTACCGTTATTTTTGTTTTAAATTTCCTGTATGTTGTGTTCAAGCAAAACGATCGCGAAAATTAAAACTAGTATAAATAGGTTTCGTGCCTTTGAACGAAAATTGTTTTCGTAACTGACCAATGAGATGTGTGAATGACCAGAGAGCGCAAAGCTTGGCATCATCTGGTAGGAGTCAGGACAAGAGACACGGTTCTGCAGCCAAAGGGAGAAGACACGAAAAACCTTCTCTCTCGTTTATATTAAATTTCCCTCCAAGAGAAGCTAAGGCCATCTTTTAACAATGTAGCTGCAAAGTTTACCAGCTCTCCTCCACAAGGAGGAAGAGAGTAAAAGATTACGCAGTAAGTACGTAATAATTTTGTTTATGGCAGAAACGAATTTATTTGAATAGACAAAATGAAAAAAGAAATATCTATGATTTAAGAATTCGTTATAATGTGCCATTATTATTATTTCGTTCGCACTCTGTCTGCATTTGGTTAGTTATTTAGTTTGTATACTCATAGCTGATAATATGAATTGATAGATAAATTGTGTCCTTATAGATATATTATATTTTTGATTCTAAGCCTAATTTTTGTAACCCAGGTGGTTATATTAATATTTTAAGCATGTGTTGCATGGGAAGAAAATTTGATACGGTACTGGGTGTAGTAAGGATAAGTGTAATGGTTTAGAATACTTCTTTTCGGGGAGAAGAAGTGGTGGTATATTTACTGGATGCATGAAATTTTAGGTTAATTGGAGTAGCCCGCATGCATTTTTGAAGTTTCGGGTGAAACTTCTTGGGAACCTATGGTGGTTTCTACAAATGATGTGTAGAAACTATGGTGTTTTAGAATTCTTCTTCTCGGGGAGAAGAAAAGGTGTTATATTTACTGGATGCATGCATTTTGAGGTTGATTGGTGTTATTAGCATGAATTTTTGGGTGAAACTTCGTGGGAGCCTATGGTGGTATCTAGATATGGTGTCCTATGGGATTTAAGTTTTACATGAGGTGTTAATAGAGAAGCTGGTAGTTTAGAAATCGGATTTCGTTGTGGAATTTAATTATGATAGTTAATGTATCTAGATTGGTTTTAATAAACTTATGGTGGTATGAGAAAAAATTGGGTAAATGGATCTGTAGAATTTTAAAAAAATATTAAATTAGTGGATTTATAGTGAAGTATATGTGGTGTTAATTGCATGAAGGAACGAGGCGATTTTGGGAGAAAAATCGTTGGTAGTTTGGTGAAATCTGGGATTGGCTAATAGAGCATGATTTGTAGTAGTTTTATAAGTAAGATTGTAATTTAGATCTGCTGTGGTGGTTGCATGCAGAACAGACACTGATTTTTATATTAGTCAATAGGAACATGCTGAAGAACCATTGTTAGATATAATTGATTGGATTCATATGTAGCTCCATAAAGACGGACAGTTTTTTCTATATTGGTTAATTGGGAGCATGCTGAAGGTATCGTGGGACCATTAATTTAAGAATTTGGTTTGAACTCCTATGTAGTTCCTGACGGGAATAAGGATTTTAAATTTTGGTGTTCTTTATGTGTAACTAACTTACCCATGAGTACTGATCCGATATTTGATTCTTAAAACTCCTACTACGTTTCTACTAACACGAATCGAGCGGCCATTTATAAATAATATTCCAGTTTGTTATATACTTCGTGCGAATTATCCAGAAAGAGAGATTGCCAGAATTCAAGACTCAAATCGAAATTTTTCTTAACTAATCGAAACCTATTTATACTTCTACCAAATTTTTATCGCGACAAAATTCAGACAAATTCCATGAAAAAGTTGAGAAGATTTTTTGTGTGTGTGTGTGTGTGTGTGTGTGTGTGTTTTATTAATATATCAAATGTTAATTGTAATACAACCCTACATTCTTTCTAAATATATAAATATTTCAATATTATTACGAAATAAAGTATCTAAGTAGTGTAACTTATCATGGTTCCCACTCAAACTAAATAATCGAATTCATGGTCAAAAATTTTTCAATTTCATGGTAGGAAAGTTTATAAAAATAACCTTTACTAACCGCACGACGACAATAAAAACCGCCCGGTGCGGGAACGAAACCTGGGGGAGGCAATACACAGCGCGGCGGTCGGTAGTAGCAGTGAAATATTTAAACTTGCCTTCGTTCAACCTTACGATGTCAACTGTACATACACGAAATGGGGAAAATACTAAAAAATAATATTTTTCTTAATTTATCACATCCTGTCAGGGGGTTGTTATTACACGGTATCCAATTACAAAGACATTACGAACGCAATTTCAAACTGATAATTATAGCATGCACTTACTTTGAAAAAAATAAAT
The DNA here is from genome assembly GCA_022664845.1 of Lepisma saccharinum. NCBI lineage: Eukaryota > Metazoa > Arthropoda > Insecta > Zygentoma > Lepismatidae > Lepisma > Lepisma saccharinum. The sequence goes on along the minus strand of JAGDQP010016262.1, from coordinate 11,130 downwards.
GAATGAAAAAAAAAAACTTGTTGAGCTGAGGTACTTCTGTAAGACTTTTTTTTCTTCGATGAATTATGTATAACTGAACTTGTCTATCTTTGTAGGATAGTAAAATTACACCAAGTGCCAAACATTCACAATCTATCTATTTTTAGATTGAATGTTCACTTATATATATATAGACATACATAAAATAGTAAAACAGGTAGAAAAAAAAATATACTTACATGGTAGATTCTTGAGACAGATGTACTATAACAACAAAAACACATACTTAAAAAAAAAATTTCGCAAAAGCGTTTTCAACTGCTAGGAAATAAAATGGACAGAGCGGACAGGAAACGCCATATTATAAACAGATATTGATATATATATATATATATATATATATATATATATATATATATTAATTTAAAAAACTTATCACTCTTTAACGATATCTGAATGTACATTTCCTGTAGCTGGTATAAGTAACTAACTGTTTTGCTTCATAATAAGGCAAAATAAATAAACAAAAATAAAATAAAAAATTAATTTACAAAAACTATTTACATGGCTTAAAATGTTATTCTTCTTAAGATCTGCATTTTTTCTGAGTTCAAATATTTTTTCATCTAATTCAGCCGTCTTTTTTCTCGCGTCGGCCAAAACCTGCAACTATTTTGCTTACATTTTTTTTTTCTCTCTTTAGCAACTTGTTTTCTTTTTTCTCTGCTTTTTTTTCGCCAAGTGCTCGGTGTAGCGGGCGTGGACATTTTTAGCCGCATAAATCATACCCGTCGTTATTTCCATTGTTTCCACTCTACCAGTTGCTGATACACTGTCACAAACCTGTCTCTAGGCCACTTAACTTTCTTCCTTCAAGTTCTCAACTATACACTCTTTGTTTACGGAGAATCCCATTTCAACTGAGGCGTTCCCGTGAGATGACTTGAATGAAAGACTTCAAATCTTTTTCCTCCTCTCTGAACCTTCCACATTTATCAACTTCATAAAAAAATCATCAAGTCGTTTTTCGTTCCAAAACATGTTCACTGGAGAAAAGTTTGAGGTACTGTCGCTTTATATCTATATCTGCCTTTATGCCTGTAATCCATATTTTGGCGACCAGTTCTTCTATTTGTAAGATGTTTTTCACCTGCATTGTTGTTAATGACACTAGGATCTAAGCATGACAATGGATACTTGATTGGTGATTTTTCAATAATTATTTTGGTCATGGCAAGGATTACATTCCTTGCATCTCTCGTCAAGTTAAACTTCTAAATCTATGATTGTTGTACATTTTCTCAGAGCATCTTGGTGGAAAAACCCATATCTAAGAGTTTGATTGAGATAAGATTGCTGGATGATAAATGTACTTAGTCAATTCGATTTCTTAAACTGTCCAGATGGTCCTTTTTTACCACCTCAACAAGAGTCAAAAGTAATGAGCTAATCTCTTTATAAAGCAAAGGAGCCATGGGCACATCATTCTGAAATTCTCTCAGAAATGGTTCAAACAAACCACACATTGACATAAAGAATTGGCTGGCAAAAGCTTATTACATTCAGTCTCTCTTTAACCACTAAAAAACTGTTGGATCCTGGCTCTTTTTTATCCTTCACTACAGCATCAATATATTTTCTTACGTAAGGCAGTATCGACATCGCTCGTTCATCTACGCGTCCGTTCTCCAACCATCTGACAGCACAGAACTTCAATCAAAAAATTGTCAGAAGTGCTGTGGTGGGTGAAATGTGCTCTGCGAGCCGGCAAATCTTTAAACAGATTGTACAGCGTCCTGAGAAACCCTACTATGTCCCATTTTGTTGCGTACGTGATGTTTTAAAGGCACCATGTAGCGTCTGGAGGCGACAACTGCCAATGTGTAACAAAGTAGGGCTATTTGGTGAATCTGAAAGATCCTGCTGAAGATCGTTTAACAATTTTATGTTAACTTTAGGCCCATCAACAGAAACTTGTATGATTTTATTCATTATTTCACGTGAAATGGCATTTTTAATGCCTTGAATAACAGGATTTGGAATGCCCTAAAAATGCTCTACCTGGTTTTAATTTGATGGTTCATTAAATCCCATCAACGAATATGCAGGTACATTTGTTGTAGCTGACTCACCTTATTGAAGGACTCGTCCAAACACAGAACTATATTCCTTCAGGTTTTTTTTTTTTTTTTTTCTTCAAACTCTCAAAGTACGGCGCAAAACCGAATACTGCTTTATATCCCACTTTGGTGTAATCTAATCTAAGTTTTGATGCTATATCGCTAGACTGGAAATTGAACTTTGTAACATTTTCCACAACGAGATGCAGCTACAAAAGGAGTGTGATTCACACCTAATTCCTTCTGATTTTGTCACAGACTCCGAAAGAAGATATTGTTTCACTGCAGTTTGGGAACACGTCGTCGTTGAAACAAGTGTTTGGCTTGGCTGTATGATTGTGCTTCCCGACGCAGAAGACGTCACTAACTGCATCTCAACATGATCTCGACCGGTAGAGGATAATGGTACAGAATTGTCCTCGACCTTTAAACGTCTTCAGCGGAAGGCCATAAGAAATCAGGCCTATTTACGTTCGCACTATATAATGCAACTAACAAGCATCATCAATCTAGCGGGAAAACACAAATGACGATTAGCGGTGCCCAATCATAAACTTATTTATACACCGTAGAGCAAGCAGTGGCAGCATTTAGGCACACGCAAAATGTGCGCGCATCCCGCTCCATCGGTTACCATACCACTATCTTCAAATTGTGCGTCGTGTTGTCATGAGCCATCGGTCATCCGCACTGCTGCTAGCAAGCTGCCAATGACGTGTGGCAACGTCCTTTAAATTTGAAACACTTTCAAAGCACAGTCCTGAGACTCAAAGTGACTTTTATTTTCTTCTGATAAGCTTTTTTTCTATTAATTTGAAAATGTTATAGATTTTCAAGGTTTAATAACAAAATTCCGGCTTATTCCAGTTTTGTTTCACGGTATACGAAATTCACGGCTTATTCACGGTTGACTGGGGACCCTGCTTATACATACTTCTTTAATTTTATGATTCTATTCGCAGTTCTACAATGCGAATTCTTAAGATTTATAGATAACTTTTTCTTTAAATATTCTCTTTGTAAGGAAATGATGGCCGTTGGTCATAAAACCTAATTGCACGTAATGAGTTTCCTTTTTATTGCTTCTGTTGGGAGGGCTGGCGTCCGATTGTACTATTCGAGGCAAGACAGATTTAAACCGCAATCGATTATTTTCTAATTTTTGACAATTACTTTACCGTCGAATAATAAGAAAGATTAATTATATATTTTTTCCCCTTACAACCCTTGCTTTCATTTCACCAGCCTAATACTGGACAGTTAAACTGCAATCTCCAATACGGAAGCGTCAGATGATAATCCAGACATGGATCTTAGGAGACATTGTCCATCAAAGATAAAGCCTACTTTTAAGAATCTTAGAGAAAGGTATATCCAGAGTTGACCCTTTCATTGTGTGGGGGGAAGGGGGGGGGGGTTGAATCTCCGAGAAAGATTTCCCATCGTGCCGCCCCGTTATTCGCCATTATATGTATCGCAGTTCATTCGCTAGCAAGGAAAAATTTGTTAATGATAATGGTAATCTTAAATTACCGCCACGATTTAAAAAGTTACTCTGGAAAATACCGTTGCTTCTAGAAGTTTCATTGTACACAAGGTATTTGTGTGAAAGCATACATAACATGTAACCGAAGATATGCAAAACTTTTTGCATTTAGTGCAAGACAATATTTAGATTTATTTAGAAAACTCAGTAACGTATGAACTAGCTGCAAGTATTTTGTGTCCAAAACACCTTCAAACTTACAATAATATTATTCTGTACTGATTTCCTTTGTAGTAAGAATCTGTATGTGTGGTAACGTTGAAATATACAGAAAAATAGGTCACTGCGATGAGCGGGAATCACACGTAGGTCTGCCAACATTAATTTGATATTTCCTCTCCCTATTTTAGAATTTGGAGTTGTATTTTATACCGGCATGTTGTTATTTTTCAATTGCATAATATTTTCCATGAAAGATGCTAAGATTAGATAAACTAACGAAATCCTAGTACCAGCAAATTCGGGGGGAAAATGTAAATAAATAAATATCTTGTTAAAATTTCATGACTTGAGTTTTCTTTCCACCTCTCTAGTTCTCACTTTCTATAGTCACTGTGCTTTTCAATAGGCATGTTCCTTCTAACCATGAAAATATCACACCGCTATGATAAATTCTGACAAGTAATATCGTTCATAGGCCACTTTTTCAATTTTTTTGATCATATTGTTAGTTTTCAAATCAACTTTTTAATTTATTTATGACCTTTACGGATCTCAGGTTCAGATAGGGTGGGGAGAGGATGTTGGAAGATAGTCGGCTAGGGTCTAACTAGTACATACAATTTCAACATTTGCCTGGTGTGATTGAGGAAAACTCCGAGAAAACCTCAGTTAGAAAGGGCACTTAGGACCTTCCGAATGCTAAACCAACGCTCTACAAACTGAGATACGGCCACTCATTTTTTTTAGTCCCTCCCCCAATCAGGTTTCGAGCCCTAGTTGCTATGTATTCTTTACAAATTTTAAAAAAAGTTTTTCATAGTCTTTCGTACTCCTTCAGATTACCAATTGCTTTTTCTTCAGTCTTCATATGTTCCTGTAGAGTGTTTGGTTGCCTTCCCTATGTCTGTAGCTTTTGTCCTTTTTGCTGAGTAGCTCGCTGTTTTTTGTCTTACGTTAACATTTGTGTTCACGTCTATATTTTTAACTGATTCTCTAGTAGAATTTAATCATCTTCACATCTATGTGTCGGATCACTTGCTTTTATTGTACCTAAGTGCAATCAGAATCCAATTATACAAGAATTCATTTTCACGTGTGTGTGGGGAGGAAGGATTATCCCCACAATGGCATCACTTTAGCCCATTTGGGCACTCTTCCAGAGTTTCTGCAACGACGAAGCACGATACATACCACTCCCGTATGTAATACCTTACTGTGATGATGTTTTCTTTTCAGTGACTGGGCAGTTTGCGGCGTCACTTAACTATTATCTCCAGGCAGCAATAGTTACAACCGATTTCTTTAGCCAGCAAATACCTCGATCTGTAATTGATGATCAAGTATATAGACGGATGATTAAGTGCTGTACGAATTTGCAGTGCCATACACAGGTATGTGATATTTCAAGACAAGATACGATTTTGATTTGTACACTTAATATAAATAGCGAAGTCATGCTGGTTTGGTATTTTGGCAGTACAAGGAACTCAAGCTTGCTAGTGCATAGAAAAAATGGCTAATGAAAACAATTTTAAGCTCCAAAAATTGACACAGGTATGGCATTCCAAATAAATATTGAACGCATATTTAAAACTACCATTTTCATTTGTTTATAATGCTATGCAGCTCACTTCAGTGCTACCTAATTATTCTTTTCACATTTTCTATCGGTCATTTTCTGTGAATCTGAATGTACAATAAATATTTTTTTATGTTAGTTGGTAAATTATTTGCATGATTTAATTTGCTCTCATATATTACGGAAACTCTTTCAAATAAATGTTTATTTTGGTGTAATGAATATATCGTTTTAATTATTGTGAGAGGAGGAGGTATTTCCTGTAACTTTACATAGTATAACTTCATCACGGTATTAGTTGAATGCAATAGAAACTACGATAGCAATAAAAAATACTGTATATTGCTACTAGAAGATCATTCTTCTGCAGTTTGATTTAAACTTAAGAGCATTTCGAAGCGGATTTATACTTTTTTTTAACTGACCTCTCCGTAGGAACACACTACTTCTCACCCAGCTGTCAAGTGGTTCATTCTTTTAACATTGAATTTTGTTTTGTTTTAAATAATTCCATATCGATATTTATACGACAGAAATAGAATATTCAGAGCTTAATTGCGGTCTCTGAGGTTGTGAAAAGTGCATTCTTTGTTAATGATTCAGTTTCTATTTCTGAAGGTCATACTTCCGAAGGATTTTATACTTCGTCAGCTAGGTTTATATATATATATATATGCACTTTTAATAGTAGCCAAAGTACATTACCAAAATGATCATTGAAACTAAGTTGTTAGCCGAAACAATTTGCTTTAGGTTTTCTAAGAAAGCTTTTTTTTTAAAAATCAATCAATCAGAGTTACAATTATTTTTTACTTATACGAGTATTACAATAAGTTTCAAAGAGTACTGCATAGGCAATTAGATTCGAAGCAGCAGCTGCTAGTGTGTCTGAGCGAGACTCGAAAATCAAGCTGTAATATGTGGACATAGACAAGTTTTGGAATGGAGGGAGGTTGCCATTGTAAGAATCATAAGAGAGTAAATGCGGTCTACATATGAACTTCTTTTCTACTGACTTAGATGTTTATATGTAACTTGGATCTCGCTGATTCCAGACATGATATCAGAAATTGCGTGTCACGTCAGAAATTTCTATAAGTGACCTTATTTAGTGACAAAAGTTTCAGCCCCATGTCAATAATTCCCAAATTTTCTTCACAGACACAAATGAAATAAATGATTACTGCGTTAATAAACGAAGTATTTCCCAAACACAGAAGTGAGAAAAACTGAAACATTGGAAAGATAAACTGAAATCAAGCTTTTGCAATGTGAAAGGCTCAAACTCGTTCAAGGCAAAATTTCGAAAATCCATTTGTGATGCGCCTTACACGTCTCACAGGTAGCAGTCAGGCTACCCTTCAACAGAGTTCTTTGATCGATTAATATGTTTCGTGCTGTGTTTCTGAGAATATTAATATGTTTCGTGCTTTTACTGAGAATATCTTTTATGACACGAAACTCGGTGAGTTTCATAAGATTTTCAGAAAATTCGTTATTTGTTTTTGTTTGCTTGTTTCGGAGATAACATGTGTTCTACTGTTTAACATGTCCAAAAACTACAGAATGTCCAGTTTTCGTTTTTGAAACAGATGGAAAATGTACATTTTCACATGTATTTTTTTTTTAAAAAGATACCTTTGAGCCTTCGTTTAATTTGGGAAAAAAAAATCCTTCGACTCAGCGAGAATATTTTAACACTATATATCTTAATTTTCAAAACTTAACAACAACATGTTTGATTTATAGAGTTTGTCTATGTTGGGAGAAAAAGTTTTTTTGGCAAAAAAAGGTAAAAAAAAAAAGTGAGTTCTCAATTGACAGTTTCGATAATTATTGAACAGCAGCTGCGTCTTTTTTTGTTACCTTCGGAAGAATTCAGAAACCACTTCATTTCATTTCTTTCACAAATAGTGATAGAATATTTTGAATGATGTTAAATTGTATACGAACAAATACAGTTTACTGTACGAAACTGCTGTGATTTATATCCATTCTACCTGCTCCAATTTTTTACCTACAGGGAGTGGACGAGTTAATTGAAACTTTGTACAGTAAGGAGCCCGTCTGGTTCAGTAAGGAGCCCATCTGGCACGCAAAATGGTGCCTTTACACCGGAGAATGGATGCATACCGATTCTGTAGTATGCTGAGCCATTCTTTATGCAGAACATCGTGTAGCTCCATCAGTGATGATGATTGTGGAAAACGGCTCCTACACGAAACTCTTTAATACCCCAAAGTGCCTCAGTAATATTGAGATCCGGTGATTGTGCAAGCCATGGGAGATGATTTACTTCACTGTCATGCCTATATAAACAACGAATTAACACTGGTGCTGTTACCGCCCATAAAATTCGTTTTATTTTATCTTATGAATTAACACTCTGATTCATGTACAAAGATGTATTACTGTCTTGGTGCTTAGCGCCACTATGGAGAACAAAGTTTTGACCATTGGATCCAATTCGTCGTACAGAATTTCTTGATATTCCGCCGCAGTAACGTGGTTCGGCAAGGCAACAAGTGGGACTAAGGAATACTAGAAAATTTGCACCCCAAATAAGAACGAAACACTGCCATGTTTCATAGTCGACACCAAAAAGCCAGGATTATATGCCTGCGCCTTCATAATGTCAGGAAGTGTGTAGGTCCGATCAAGAGATGACAAATTGTCTCATTGTGAAATTTCTAGGTTCTCTGAGCATTTATGGCTGTAACCAAAGGTTTGGGTATAGTTGCCCTACTGTGAATGTTCATGTTATGTATTTCCCGACGTAGTTTTCTTTGTCACTGGACTTGCAAGGAGTGGATTGCGGTGGTTTTGGCCTCGGTTTACTTATGATTTCGGGTCACAATATGTCAAGTACCCTGCTGCCTGTCTGTGAGCTTCGACTTGTCACCGCACTTGCTCCTATTTGACAATGTATTGTTTTCCTTCACCGAGGCACCGGCTAGTCCCGCACCCACTGTCTGTAACACCGAAATGTTCGACAGATTCATCTGTCTGGCACACTATCAGTGCCACGATTCACGTTTGTCATCAACGATTGCTCTGTTAGGAGCAATTCAATTGGGGGTCCTGCAGACAGTTGTTCCAGTTAACCTGTCCTAACTTTTTCTTTTTTTAATTTTAAAGTATTAGGCGTGAACTATTTCCTTCACAGAGCTCAAAACAAGCCACCATGTCATGTATTGCATAGCACTGGTTGCTGTGCTGGCGTTAACGATGAAACAAATGTGCTTTTATATTGTCTTTTCTTTTTAACTTCACTAGGCAGCTGTACTGTGTCAGTTCTTGGAGGAAGTAGATTACACAACCGCATTCAAGAGCTTACAAGAGAAGAACTGTGCTGATGCCATGGATGCTTACTACAAGTGTATCTGGGACGTCACAATACTGGAATTCCTTGTGCAGTTACATACAAAACGGGGGGAACTCCACAGAAAACAACAAGCAGTAAGTTGTATAATTTCACGTTCTTTGCACTTGCCTTGCCGTATCAATTTTTAAAGTAACGTAATGGACAGAGATCTTTTATTAGCGCTTAAATGACCTTCCAAGTTTTATAGGGATTTTCGGCACATATTTCATATCAAACAAAAGCTCTTAATGGAACCTTTAGATTGCTGTAATTAGTTAATTACTATCCCCGTGGAGAAAATAATAGTGACAACTAGGAGACATTGAAATTGTGTCACCCAAAAGAACACCCTATGATTCAAATTTGGCAAACAGAAACAGATGTGACCCAGTAACAGTGTTTTGTGGTGTTTGATAATGTTTTGGTGGTGAACCAAGCAGGTCGCAAAATAATGATGTCGTGATCACGCACTATTTTGGGACCCCGTGTACCTTTGCTTGCTTTACCACGTAAATATTAAGCAGTTGGTAAGCAGACATATATGTGACCTAATAAGTTTCACCATTGTATGATATGTTCTGAGGATGACTTGAATGCCCCTTAATGTAGTTATTTTCGATTTTCTCCAAACCTCAAGGGGGATAGCAATTAACTGTTTAATCTTATCAGAGGCATTCGTTTGAGATATACATAAGTACTTGCTTTACGTCCGTCACGATTGTGCCACTACGATTGTTAATCATTCTTCTTTTTGTCTTAGGTCTAATTTATGAAAGAATAAAATATTGAAAATAAAACTGCTTTTGCTAACATAATACTGTAGTACGTATAAGAAGTGACTTCCAATCTTATGCGCAAATCTCACTTACAGTATATTATTACTTGAATAATTCTTTAAAAAAAAAAAAATCATCATGAAGCGTGAGGTTTATCTTGCTGTAAACAAAGTTCCACTTAATAAAATATAGCATTATTATTATTATTTTTTTTTGACAGTTTTCATGCTTACTCCAAACCATAGTATTTAATAATCAATTACCATAAATATGTCAGTCCATCAGTCTAACGGTATCTCTTGTTCTAATGTCACCAAGTTGTATATATTTTTGAAAAAACATATTGAGTCTCTCTTTAACCTTTCGTTATGCACTCTTATATCGTCGCAGGTTTTACAATACCGCCTAAGTTGCAAAATGTAAATTTTACAGGAGGAAGAAAAGACCACGCAAATTTGTACTGAAGCCCGGTATGCGCGCTATTACAACACTAACTGTTGAAGAAACGAAAAACTGTTTCGGGGGTTAGCTGCTTTGACAGAATAAGTCGAAACATCATTTTCACTTGAAGTTGCTGTTAGGCAATATTGTAAAATCGGCGACGATATGCATTCATATACTAGTCCCCCTCCGCCCCTAAAATATCAGAAACTTTAAATGACTCGTGTACCATTTACTTTACGTCACTGTTATCCCAAAAGCCCCTTAAACTTTAGATTCTTCACTAGTCGTGTAAATTATTCGTTGATATTATTATATAGTTATGAATATGAATAATAGTAATAAATAATAAAGTACAAGTATGAACAGGCATGACAGGCAACACAATTTGAGTAGAGAGGGAAGGGAAAAGTAATAATACTTAAATAGTGCACGTGAGTTTCCCCAGGAGCAATGTAACACAATAAAAATTTTCTAAATATATTTTGAAGTTGTTCTTTACATTCAGTAGTAGAACGAAGGCATCACAGTCACATATCTGGTGTAGTAAAAAGTAATCCATTATTTTTGCATGACATTCAAGGCTTGACTTACCATAGTTAGAATGATCCGATTTAGGTCACATATGCGCCGTTTTGTTCGATAACGTGTTGCCATTTGGAAGGTAATATCATGATGCCTCTCTCATAGAAGCCCTTGTACCTATTGGCAAAAAATTGAGACAGTCGATGTTCACAAGCCTGTCTTGACGCGAATTTTGCACCAGCAAATGTGTTCGCCATGGACAGGAACAGATGGTAATCACTCGGTGCCAGGTCCGGACTATAAGGTGGATGTATAAGAACCTCCCAACCAAGCTCCCGGAGCTTCTGGCGAGTCACTATCGATGTGTGTGGCCTGGCGTTGTCCTGGTGGAACACAATGCCTCTCCTATTGGCCAAAGCTGGCCGCTTCTGGGCGATTGCTGCCTTCAGACGGTCCAATTGTTGACAGTATAGTTCCGAGTTAAGGGTTTGGCCGTAAGGGAGCAGCTCATAGTAGATAATTCCCTGCCAATCCCACCAAACACACAGCAAAACCTTCCTGGCCGTCAATCCTGGCTTGGGCACCGTTTGCGCCGGCGCACCGCGCTTCGACCACGACCGTTTTCGCGTGACGTTGTC
>JAGDQP010016261.1:15340-40936 GCA_022664845.1 Lepisma saccharinum | reverse complement strand
TAAACATATTTTACATGAAATCGATGAGGTGACAATGGAAACATATCAGAACAACGCAATTATATCCACACACAAGATTTTATCAAAACTATTGACAATAAGTTTGCTGAGTTTGGGTGACACCACACATCACGGGTGGCGTAATCACTGTTTTCATGAGCTCAGTCAGCATCACATTACTCGTCTGGCCGATCCGCAGCATCGCCACTCCACAATCATATTGATATCTTACTCAAAACAATCAAATTCTACTGTTAAAAACATCATTTATAAGATTAAACAGTCCATATTCTTCTAACTATCCTTAAATCCAAACGATAATTATGTTTATTATCATTTCCTCAACTCAATGTCATTTTGAAAAGTTTCATATATTACGATCGCAAACTATCAATAAAAGTGCAACTTGCTGCGGATACTCCAGCAAGTGCGCCTGCTTCGACAAAAGTGTATAAAGTAAAGAAGGATTGTTTTAAAAAGAAACTCTTACCTGATGACTCTGAATTCCAAGCTTTATCTGATTCTGAATACTGCGAATATCTGCCATTAAAGGTTGAGATATATCCATTACGATAATATTATTACTATTACTTTGCACCTTTGCAATTTCACTGGATTCCTTTTAAGCTGTAATATAGCAGACCGCTGGGCCGCTCAGAACCAAGGTAGCAAGCATAAAAACAGGCACGCGCTACATTCTTGCGCTAAGATACTTTTCTTCAAGTTATAGTAATTAAGTTCAATGAATACATTGAGTAGGACTACGTCTTAACGAATAAAATGTGTGTTGTGCATTTAAAATATAACGCTATACGTCACTAAGTATTTACTATTTACAACTTTTCAGAAACTCAGGTTTTCCGGTTTATATTCTCTTGCGCACCGTTGAAATCAAACGTTGTAGTTTGCCGGCAGTACGTCACAGGACACATACTGCAGACGGCGGAAACTGAACGTGCTGTCTCAGCTAGCTGTTGATAAATGTTCACATTTTTTTAGGTGTTCAAATGTGTAAGTGTATATTTGATTATTGAAATTAATAGCAAATTATGTTCTTTTTACTGGTTAAATGATCCATAACATATAGGTGTGATACTTCCGTCAACTTACCAGAAGCATACTTCTCGAACTTATAACGTTCGTAGAAATAGGCCTAAATAGTGAAGTATACACTATTATCTATCTAACTTGTTAGTTTATAAAGATATTTCGTAGCAATGACTGTTTCATTTCTAATCTGTTTGTATTTTGTGTAGTCTTTCATCTGAAGACGTATAGTTCAAACTTGTGCGATGACATTTAGGAGTTAAAATATTGTGATATATTTAAGCCTACTTCGAATTCGGAATTAGTGTCTAGGCCTATTCTGTATTTTACAAAGGTTCAGTAAAGTTGTTATATCATCGTAATGTTTGAACAAATGAGGAACAAGCAAACGTTAAGGTTAAAAATAATTCGCCCGCCCTTTGAGTAAAATATTTTGTTGTGTGTACAAGGGTGCATGTGGGTATAAATGGCTAGACTTGAGATATTCCTCAATCATTCAATCAGTGACACTATATACATGAGGTGAGGTTGCATTATAATAGTTATAAGGTCAGATAAACGTTTAAAACTTATAAAAAATTAACGTACATATAGAGTACAAGGGTATCGTACATTTCAAGTTGCTCGTAGGTGTTCGACGGGAAAGGGCCTTTTCCGAGGTTCACCCATAAAAGTGTGTAAATATAAACTACGATACAACTGGTAATTGAATTTTTTTAAAGTCCTTTAGGCAACTATGGCTCAGGCTGTGTGGATGATGGGACGAATTGGTGGAATAAAGAAAGTGGGAGGAAAGGGGAGCACCCCGAGAAAACCCGCGCACACTGTTTGTCCACCACAAAGCCCACATGGCATCAGCAGAGATCGATCCGACGACCCCTAGCACCAGAGGGGAGCAACTGTTAATTTAAATCCACCTGTGCAAGTATTATAATCAACATAGGTTTAATGGTTTTAAGAAAGCACATGGGAAACTTCTCTTAACAGAATAGCACAATAGGCTGTGCAAAATGTTGAAAACCACCTTTCGCTTTCTATATTCGTCGTACCGGTATCATGTAAGCACTGTTTGATTTCTTGTGGGAGGGGGTTGGTTTCCTCTGTAAGAATTGTTCCTAACTTTGTTTTCTCCAGCCTAGTAGGATACGAACGTTTGTAAGACAGCAGTGAGTATGACAAAAATTTTCCCCCTTTAGAAATTGTTTAAATCGAATATTGCATGTAGATAGATCTTATCTGACATTATCTGTTGTAATCACTCGGCCGAGAAATGTGCAACAGTCAACTCAAATAGTAGGATAACGTTTATTTTATCTACTCCAAACTTGAATCAGGTACTAGCTAATATACACTCTATACGACTCGTTATTTTTAAAATAATCATCCCTGGCACTTCCATGCGCATAACCCGGCAGGTAGCGACAGAAAACGTGTTACGGAAACAGCGCTATAATAATTAACTCGCAAAATACGCACTCTAGTTGATTTTGACCCGGATGTGGGGCACGCGGAGGAATATTATTTTCGTCACGCTAAGATGCTATTTTTTAATTTTGCTTTCTTTCGCTGTTTATGAAGTAAACTACAGTAAGTTTTTTTTTTTTTTACGTACGTACGTATTTTTCATAGTTGACAATCAGTTACTCCTAATCCTGCCCCATGGTGGAAGCTCATGTAGTTCCACGTCTTTCACCCTTATTACACTGCTCCATGACTCGATAACTTATTTTAATTTGCGTTTCAACTTCTACACACATTCTTAACATTATCTTTTTTTTTCTTCCTTTTTTTTTAAGTAAAGTAAACCGAACCTCAAAGGGTGTATTTTGCCAACATATTAGAGGCTTAACATTGAAGTTGGGAATTGCTCCACAATACGATTGATACATAGGCCTAGTTCTTCCTTCGCGGCGAATTGGAGCACGCATGGCATTGTACTTGAATTTCTTAATTAATTTAATATATTTTTCCAGTTTTCGTTTGAAATTAGAGAACAGTAAGCAGCAATTGCTTACGGTTAATATAGGTGTGGTTAAATTATATCGTATTCGGTAAAAAAAAAATTAAAAAATTATAGTTTGACTTGCTAGAAACGGTGTAGGTCTACGTAACTGGTCCACTCCATTAAGAAATCTTTGATTCTCTTGTGTACAAGGTTACAGATGAGTGTAAATAGTATTTCTTACATAAGCGGTTATTTCGTCTTACTTCTAGCTTTTACTAACGTAACTTTACCTAATCTAAAGTTTGTAATGCATGGGGTGCACTATTAGCTACTCCCTTCCAGCTCTGCTTACCCTAAAATGGATTTGTTCATGCATCATTTCGGAGCCTTTAAGGTCGTAAAAAGTATCAGTAAATGATATTAAGTATACCCTACTGTATGTGTGGGTTAGTATGTAGTATGCGTATGGTGGTTTGACCGAAACCAAAGTAGTCATAGATAGTACACACATGCGTAGTGTCTTTTAAAATTGACCTATTTTGAAAGAGTTGTACTTTGTTGACCTTTGACCTTTGTTGTATTTTAGTAATTTTCATTTTATGTTGGAACAGTGGTGTGTTTGCCTTAGTAAAGATCACAATAAATTAATATTCAGAGTTAACGCTTATTAGGTAGTACGACAGTGACATTACACTGATTTGGGGAAAAAATAATCTTTTAGGTGCTCAGAGTGCGTGTGTGATCTGTCTTAACTCAGCGCCTCCCGAAATACTTTTTTAAATTGAATTTATTTGTTCAGTTGGACTGAGAAACCCATGCTTGAGTCAGTAATGGGTTCTTAAGTTAAATAGTATGCAATGCAGTTGAAGCAACGTAATTTTCACTGTTCTTTGCGCTACATGCAGTGGAAATTTTGATAAAAAAATCATGCTGTGATGTAAGTCAGGACACACAGTATTGTGTGCTTTGGTTCACATCGCCTCCTGACTTTACATCAGATTAGGTACTCTAAACACCAGGAAAACATTGAAACTGAAGTAATTTGGAATGCGTTGCATACTATATGAAAATGAGTAACTTTTATCGCGACTTAAATACACCGGTTATCTGCGGGAACGTGAATACCTGTACTTCGATGTTAGACCCTATTTTCTGGTATTTTGCACGCATTATAGTAGCTTCCATGGCTATAGGAATGATAACCGTAGCATTTTAATGCGTTTCCAGCCTTATATGAATTAAATGTAAACAACTCCGACATGCATTGATTGGGTGTTGTGCTCATCGTACCACTGTGCTACCTCAAAATAGTCCCTTTTAGAATACTGATTTCAAATAGATATTCGCTTTTATCCTGTATTCGATACATAATCGCTATATATTTATGATTAAACACAATATTTCTAGTTACACATTTAGTACCAAGGGAGCTAAAAAACAAGGTAGGTGCCACTAGGATATGCGCAGTAGCAAGTGGCGTCATTAGCCGACAAGACTCGAGGCCCGCGAGAATTAAAATACGGAGCGTGGGCTTGCGAATGCGAGTTGTGTGATATATTAGAGTTTGGTTTTGTTTTATCCTTTTCGTGTGTATTTGTGTTAGTTTTAGTGTATTTTGTATTTCTGAAATTACATTTGCAACATGCCATCAGTGTGTGCTCTTACTCAGGGTTTCAGCCAGGATTTTCAGTTTGGAGAGGTGTAGCGTCAAAATTGGGAGGGTGTAAGTGAAGTTTTGTACGGTTTCTATCGATTTAAAATAATAATAATAAAGTTGGAGGGTGTTGTTGAGACTTTGGGGAATCACTGCTCGTGCTACTTGTAACAACAGAGGTAAGGTACATGATAAAATAATAACATACCATAGGTTTCTGAAAGAAAAAAAAACTCTTCGTAGCAATTGGGTGGATTTGTGTAGGAGGGCTACACTTTCAATCCGGACAATTCATATATTTGCTCTGAACATTTTGATGAATCAGATTACATTCGCGATTTGAAAGCTGAACTGGACGGTTTACCCAGGAGAAAATAAGAGATTCTGCAGAACCTCATTTGTTATTGTTTACGGACGTCGAATGTTGATTGTACGGACGATCGAAACAAAGCACGTAGCGCAAGATGTGAAGAGAGAAATCGGATGAAACTTGTTTCAGATATCTTAAAAACTTCAAAGTTTGGTTGTAAATGTAACCGATTCTGCTGCTACAAGCAATGATCCAATTGTATGTGATGGCCAATTTGAGGGATTGCTGTCGGAGAATTGTTTATTTAAAACAACTTTAAGATGAAGAGGAAAAATTCTAGCTTTAGAAAACAAAATATGTTGTCTAAAAAAAAAAAGAAAAAAAAAGTTAGTGAGAAATTTAACAAAATGTTTTCAAAAAGCCAACGTGAAATGCTTCTTAATGGCGCATGTAAGACCTGGGGAAATGATGATACTGCTAAAGCTGTTACAGTACGTGCACTATCGAAAAAGTGCTTTGTGATTATTTCAGAAGACTTCTGTGTTATCCTCTCCCGATGTCCCTGCACTTTGCACAGTTTGATAGTGCCTTAGTGCGATAACATGTCCACCGGGTTTATTCAATATCAGTTTGGAACTAATGACACTCCAGTCACAAAATCATTTTGCGCATTAGCTTATTACGTCCGTTCTATGTGTTAAATGCATGGCAGCTTGTGTTCGTCCGTGATATCCTATCCTCTTGCTCTCTTGATTGCGGCTGACGTCATACCAGCGAGACTTCAGACGACAAACATGCGCGTGGCACCTACCTTGTTTTGTTTTTTTAGCTTCCGTGTTTAGTACAGCACTTGCATGTTAACTTTCCGTGCCAACCCAGCTGATTCCAAAGATAGACCGTAGAATACATAGTTCTGTGGCAGCGACTCGTGACAAATCCATGCCCGTCTCGTGTTATAAAACTCTTAAAAGTGCAGAGAAAAATGAACTGCGTAAAAACTATAAGAATTGATGGGTTAGGTTCCGTAGAGGAATGAACTAAAATATCAAATTTACAGACTAAATTATACGCCGAAAGTAATGTCGAGTCCGTAATTATTGAAAACTATAAGGGGTGCCGTCTGGAATTAATGTACAAGCAAGCAAAATGGCGGCGAAGAAGTGGGGGCAGGTAACTTGAGGGCGGAAATTGGAAATGTTCGTTATGGCAATGGCAAGATGCAATAGCCAGACACCTAACTGGCTTCAACTCACCCGTCTCCACCCGTTTGGCATTACTTTGTGTCTGTGCATGAATCTCCCTGTCGTAGCTTTCCTTCTTAAATTGACCAACCTAGTTCTCACATGTAACAACTTCACCTTTGACGACAAACACTACCTTCAGATCCGAGGCAAAGCCATGGGTACGAGATTGCCACTTTCTTTTGCTAATCTGTTTATGGGCAAACTTGAACGTGATTTCCTACAAACTCCGCCCTTGACCCCACTACTTTGGATAGGGTTCTTGGATGATATCCTGATGTTACGGAGCCATGTTGAAACCAGTCTCAACATATTCCTAGAACAGCTGAACCAATTCCGTGTTGTCCAGTTAACTTGGTCCATCTCAACATAAGGGTCACTTTCCTTGACGTGGACATCACTTTAGAAGACAACATCCTCAATACATCCGTTCACATAAAACCTACCAACTACATGCTGTATTTACACTACTGAAGTTCCCATCCTTACCCCCTTGCACTCAGAGGAGAACGCTTGAATTCCACCACCTCTGCTACTGAAACTTTTGACCCAAAATAGCGCCATCGTAGTCCGCGGGCAAAGGATAACTTTTTAACAACAGGAAGTGGTTGTAGGGCTTGGAAAGGTGGGGGGGGGGAGTCAGTTCTTTAGAGAGGATGTCAGATTCAGATTGAGTAAGGTTGTGGCTGGATAGGTTTACGACGGTGGTAGCAGTGGAATTTCCCGCGTGGTCCGGTATTTCTGAGGATTGGGTCGTGAGTGCAGATTGTTATTACCAGGTGGTTGCGTTGTGGGGGTAGGTGATGGTAATGGTGGTTCTGCAAGTAAGGGAACTTGGTGCTTATTGTGTGGGGGTGGGAGAGGCAAGGCACATCCGGTTTCAAATGCACGGCGACAAAGAAGGGATAATTTATTCAGATGTTTCTGATTCATGGAGGAGTGTAGATAACGGGCCTGGGTCCAAAGGGTTCAAATTTAACTATGCCACTCATGGGAGATCAACAAGAGGATTTTTGTGAGAGACTGGATGCTGGTAGACAGGCTACTTACACGCTGTAAGTGTAGGGAATACATGTTGAAGGTTAATTCAACAGCAAAAGATCTGTATAGCGGGATGAGAAGAGGACGAGGAGCTGGTGTTATGGCAGAGAGCGGGATTTTGGGCGTTAGCCATGCCTAAATTCAAGCATAAACACACAAAACTAGCATGGGCAACTGATTTGGTAAAGTTAAAGATACACAAACGTAGACGGGAGAAAAGGATTGATGCAGGATTACACAGAGTCATTCCCAACACACGGATATTATTACTAACACAAAGGAAAGCCGGGAGGCAATTTAAGGTAAAATTATAATAAAAAAGGGATTACTTACAGCTTGTTCTATAGTTGAACATATATATACACAGACACTTATAAGTAGAAATCTTGAATGTGTATGTTACTCTGCGAGCAAGAAGAAGGTGAAATCACCGAAATATTCAAGAATCTACCATGTAAGTATCCGTTTTTTCTAACTGTTTTACCATTCTATAGATATATTAAATGGTAAGACAGGTAGAGAAAAGGATTCTTACAGTATAGATTCTTGAGACAGGTGTACAATAACATCACAAGCTCAACAGTAAAGCAGTACGTTTCGCAAAAGCGTTTTCAACTTGTAGAAGAGAAAATGGACAGAGGGTACAGGTACGGGACTGATGTTAAGGAAACGCCATATTGTCAACAGAAGCAGGGTGACAGTGTGACCTGGTTATGGAGGCGGGAAAATGACTAGATAGCACGGAGAAAACACCAAATGGGAAGAAAGAGCGAAGGTTACTAGAAGTAGGTAAGGGGCTTCTGAAGGCATAAGAGGGTACAGAATCAGAGGGGAGGGGGTAATAATAATAATAAAGATGAAGGGGAGAACAAAAGCACGGAGTTACAAGCAGTTGAGGCCGGGTTCATGGTTGGCGGAAAGGATCGAGATGCACGTCTGCTCCCATCTCTCTAACTGGCAGGTGAGTCAGGGTTCAGGACTTTCAGGATTCTGACTCAAAGAGTTTCGTCAAAGGTGTAGCCGTGATAGGAAGTGTGTTCAGGTATGGTGAGGTGCGGAAGTTGAGATTTGGAGGACTAGCGATGGTTTTTGATGCGGAATGTTAGAGGAGTTTGGGTTTCGCCAACGTAGAAGGCGGACCATAGGTTACAGAGTAGGAGATGAACGTGATTGGAAGAAATGCAAGTGTCGGAAAGAGTACGTCTTGTGAGTGACAGGATGTAAAAAGGAAAGACTGGAATCAAAAATAGGACAGGTTTTGCAGCGGGGTCTATTGCGGTTCTAGGTTTGGTGGGAGAGGGCGGGATTGGTCCAGTTCTGGTGAGATTGGGAGGTCTGCGGTAGACAATTTTGGGTCACGATAGGAAAACTCTTTCAGTTTCAGGTGACGCAGTGATTTAGATCCTGAAGGCTGGGGTGGTACTGGGTGAGAAGATTGGGAGCGGAGGGAGCAACGCGGGGAGGTCGGTTGGAATTGGGATGATTACGGACACGGTCCAGTTGTTTACGGATGGTGTTTGGGATATCCACGGTCAGTGAGAGATGAGGAGAGGACACTGAAATAGTTTTGGAGCAGGTTATCAGAGGAACAGATGCGAGAGCCCGGACAGCAAGAGCATATGGTATGGTATGGATGGAAGCTGTTGAAATGGAGATACTGCATACTGTTGGTAGGTTTGACGTGAACGCCTGTCTCAAGTCTATTATTCTTGAGTCAGACATCCACATTAGGGAAAGTTGTGTGTTCCCTCGAGAAGGACCAGGGGAACGTGCAGAAATGTTTCCAGAGACTCTTCTTCGTGGGTCTAGATCAAGAAATTATCGTCGATATAGCGAAGCCAGGTGAAAGGTTTGAGAGGTGTGGTGATGAGGTATTGGGTCTCCAGTCGTCCCATGAAAAGGTTGGCGTGGGAAGGGGCCATGCGAGTGCCCATGGCTGTGCCTTTGATTTGCAGGAATTGTGGTTCTCAAAGATAAAGTTGTTCATGGTGAGTACAAACTGGGCTAGCTGAAGCAGAAATGGTGTGTGTATATACGTATACATATGGCTTACGGAACTCGCAAGTTCATCGCCGTAGTAACAAACGTTCGCCATCGGGATCTATGCTGGGCAAGATCAAGCTAATTTTCATCACAAACATCTACTTCTCGAAGATCCCTTCTAATATTGTCCTCCCAACGTCGTCTCGGTCTTCCCAGTGATCTCTTTCCCTCCGGCTTTCCAACCGAGATGGAATACAATCTTTGTTTTTCTACCATCCGAGCTATATGTCCTGCCCATCTTAGTCGTCGCTATTTCATTATTCTTACAATATCGAGTGAGTCATACAGTCCGTGAAGTTCATTATTCAGTCCCCTCCATTCTCCAGACATCTCGCCATATATATAATCTTCCCTAGCAAGTGAGATAGCATTCTAATAGCTGCGTGTACAGTCAGATTTCAGGATAGATTCTCCTTATTTTCTAATTCTCATTTTCCCATCATCCCATCCATGGGTAACCGCTTGGAAGAAGCATATCAAAAGCTACTTAACCTGTTTACACCTCAACGGAGTGGAGATGGATATGCAGACATTTGGTCACACAAGTTTATATAGGTTTTGCATTTGCTGTACTCAGTAACTGCTACTGGTTTTAAGGCTATTTTCTTTGAGTTACTTTCAGCATTTCGTCATTGTTCTTTGTTGTCACCACAACAACATCTCTCTTGTTCTTTCATTTCAACAGCACAATATTTTTGTCACTTACTTGCACACCACACCTCATCTTTCTTAGCTTCTTAGTAACATCTTTCGAATTCCGTTTTCTACATTCTCTTGTCTCTGAGTCTGGTTAGAGAATGTAAGATTGAAGCAAATCTTGGTTATTTCAGTATGGAAATGAACGAGTGAGAGTTGGTTGAATGTGCAAGGGTGCACGTCGAAACTGCGTAATTAGAAGGTTAGGTTGACTAGAGCCTCCTGGAGGCGTTGCTTGTAAGTTACGTTTGCAGAGGTGGTGGAATTCAGGCGTTGTCCTTTGAGGGCAATTGAGAAGGAAATCGCTTTATTGGTGTGGTATGAATGTTAAACTTGAATAATGTTAAAATGCATCTAGTTGCTAGGTTTTAGTTTAACAGAAGTGGTGAAAATGTTGTTTTCTAGAGTGATTTGTTGTTATTATCACCAAATGACCTTGAACAACATGAAACTGGTTCAGCTGTTCTGGAGACGTGAGTCTGGCTTCAGCATCTGGACATAAGTTGAAAATTCTATCTAAGAAACCAATTCAAAGTTAATAGGTAAATTTTGTAGGAACTAGCCCATGAACGGATCGTCAGATCATTCTCATACCCATCCATGGCTGTGCCTCATCTGTAAGTGAAGTTGTCACGTGTGAGAGCTAGATTGGCCAGATTTAGAAGGAAAGGTGCACGGGAAGGTTCTAGAACGCTGGCCCGGTTCAACAATTATTAGTAGTAGATATTATTTTTACCTGATATTGACGATTTCCACTTCTTAGAGATGCATTTAGTCTGTTTTGTTGTTATCAGCGGTTATAAACATTGATAATTTATTATTTTAAATGACATGAATTTCTGATGCTACTCTAACACTTTTCTGTTTGCATTCACCATCTTTGTGTACATTTTACCTCCAACGTAGTCAAAATTGTCACTATAGCTATCACTGTAATACATGAATTGCACGTAATATTGAAGAAACTTGTAAGTAGTTATGTATAGCATTTTGACATATTCTTTATGAATTTAATCAAAGTTGCAATTTGTTTCTTCTGCTACTTCTGACTTATTGTAGTACTGTAATTCCGCCATTGTCGTCATAATTGAATGAAGAACGGTTCGATGTTTCTCCGTTAAAATGAGGTTTTGTAAATTTTATTTCAGTATTTTGTGGTCTGGTAGCAACATTTATAATTGGATCTATTAATGTGTTTTAATTTAGAATACGTAGATTTGTTATGTTTAATTTGTAATGCATTGTTTTATACCACGTGTATTTTGGTAAGGTTTCATAATGGTAGAAAGTTATGTAATTGGTTCTATCTTTTAATGTGTTTTAATTTATCTTACTTCGATTTGTTACGCTATTTTGGTGTGTTCTCTTATTTTCGCAAGGGTTCTTGATATGAAAATGCTCTTTTAAAAATAATTTGCCACGGAAAATAATGTATTGCAACTATAATATTGAATTAAGTTGTATAAGATGTTAGTTCTCTGAACTCATCTGCTACAGTTTAGCTTAATTGTAGTGTTATAGCTGCGATATATTATTCTGCGTTGCAAATACTTAAAAAAGGTAATTTTCATGACTTTTACTCTTGGAAGTGGAGGGGGTGGCAGTGTTTTAGAACCTTGCCAAGGTGCACTTCGGATATGGTTTTGGATCTGGTTGAGTCAGTTATGTACGGATTATTTCTAGGAAGTGATAAGTGTCACGTGTGTAGGAATGCGACGTTTGAATATGTGGTTGTGATAAGGAGTCAACAAAAGCGGAAATACGTTCAGTAAGGGAATTATAGCTCCACACTGCCTGGCTTACGCGGTTTGTGGGTTTTCGGTAACGAGTAGAAAGTAGGAGTGCATGGACTGTCTACGATTAGATATTATATGGAAATTTCTTATATAACCCCACAAGGACTTAAACGGCGATAAATTCGGAAGTTTTCTGTTGGTGTATGTATGTATGGTCTGTGGTGGTGGGTTTGTAGGTGTTGGAGTCAGATAGTTGTCAGTAAGCCTCCCGGAGGTAGTCAGCCTTTTCAAAAACTACTTTGGATACATCTTGTCAGGTGGGATAACCATTGGTCTGGGGTTCTTCCGTAGCGTTACATTATCTTTATGTTGGTTACGGATTCGCTTCAGTTGGTTAGTCATTTGCTAGCTGAGGCTACAAGAGGTGTAGCGTTCGAGGGGGAAGGAGGGTGGACGTTCAGGTCTGGTATGAAGTCCGTTGGAAAATGTCACTGGAATAGTGAAATTTGGGACCCAAAAATATCACCATCTTTGACTTTGAGCAAAGGCAATGCTATCCCCGCGTATGGAAACGAGTGTATTCACGGTTTGATCGCAAAAATGAAACCTGGAACCGTAAACCTTCAATAACTATCTTTCTCCGTCGTCCCCCACTTTCACCTTTTCCACAGCATTTTCCATACATAATCTTCCACAATCGTTTCGTGAAACTTACACGTGATGCGTTAGTCAATTATTCCAAACTTCGAGGCGTCGTCCGCTACGTGGAACTGCTATCGCTCCACTCATTTGTCTTCGTACACGTGACCGTTACCTATATCTTTCTGCTTGAGAAAACTCTGCAACAGATCGAAATATAGTACTTTCATTTGTATTTTTACTGGCTTTCCTTTGGCTGTGATACATATGGGAAGTTATTTTGCGACCGAAGTTTAGGTGTATGTGGCTTTAAAATTAGGCCCGATCGAAGGAAGTAGTAAACAGAGTCGGAATCGGCAGTAGAATTGGTACAGTCATCACCTTTTACTTTCAGTTTAACAAATGAGAAGTTTAATTTTATTTTTCTGTTTCTTTCCTCTCCTAGGTCTACTCTGCTAATTCTTCGTCTGCCAATCAGAAGACTGTTTACATCGATATTTCGGAGAAAACTTTTCACCTCTTTTACAGTTCAAGTGTAACTTCAGTGATACAATTTCATCGTCCTCGTGTATGTCTGAAAGTAAGTAGTTTAGGAAGTAAAAATGCCTGAAAGTAGAGCTGCACCATTACATATTACGTAATATCTCTGTAAATAAGGACTTACCCAGACAGTGCTGCCGAGCCATCTTGGGGCAGTTTTTTTTTATTTTTATTTTTATTTATTTATTTTTTCCTCTAGAAAAGTATTACTATGAAAAATAAAATACATTCCGAATAAACAATATCTTGTCGCTGTCTAGGATATTGTAAATAGAAGACCTGCCCCAAAAGTAATGAGATTAATTCTGGAAAAATCGTTTTATTAACAACAGGTCAAAATATAGCCAATACTCTTCAAAGTAGAGCCCTTGAATGTCAATACAGCGGTTCTGTCGTCGTTGCCACTGCTGGAAGCATTGCAGGAAGTCTTGGCGTGATATGCCTCGTAGCTGCTTTCACCTTTGAAATTGTCCCAAAACGGTGTCCTTTCATGTCGATCTTAAACTCGGAACACAAAGAAGTCGACTGGGAGTTAGGTCCGGATTGTACGGTGGGTAGGGGAGCGTTGCTACATTTTTCTTGCCATAAATTCCCTGACTTGCAGCGATGAGCCTTGCCATGGTGGAGAATGCAGGTGTTTGCGGTCTCAAGGCGAATGCGCGCGACTTTTCACATTCAAACCCCGGAGAGATTACAACAAAGACTTCACTTTAGCCATTTTTTCGGAACTTCCGGGCGTTGCTGTTTGCCCTGAGCTTGGTTCGTCCTCCATGTCTTCTTTCCCTTCTGTGAACGCCTTATGCCACCTGCACAGTTGTGCTGTTTACAAAGTCTCGTTCCCATGGGCTTGTATTAACATTGCAGGCCTGTCAGCAGATATACCCAGTTTGATACAACATTTTATCGTGAATCGCTACAACAAACTGCGCTACATTTTCGACCAGGACGCGACACGAACACTTTCTCACCTTGCTGGCGATCCGAGCGCTGTAACGGCGTGCAATCAACTGGGTTGTTTCCGAGTGTATGCTTGACATCCTTCTCCAACCTGTCTGGTCGCTGGCCCACTTTCCGATCCTTCTGATTGGCGCGCCACAACGTATCTCGTTTGTTTTTAGACACACCTTGTATAGGAGGACTGGCTAAAAAATAACGGGTCTGGTGCTAAAAGTACGATTTATTGTCACAAACTTACAAATCAAAGGTGATTCCCTTCAACATACTCCCCTCCCCTATCTATACACGTTTAAATGCCAAGTTTCCATTGTTGGAAGCAGCTGTCAGGTCTCACCGTCTTCTACTGCAGCGGTTTTCTGCTTCCCTTTTCCACATTTTGAAAATGAGTTCCCTTCAGGGTGGATTTCACTTTCGGAAAAAGAAAATAATCGCATTTCGCCAAGCGCGGCGAATAAGGTGGGTGTTCCAACACTGGAGTGCTCTTACCTGCCAGAAATTGCTTAACGGTTAAAGCAGTATGCGAAGGAGCCCTGTCGTGATGCACAATCTATTCATATTTCTTTCTCACGCATTCTCGCAGCTTCACCAAAACCTGCACTGCTTATTCTTTGTCTGACCTGATGGTACCCATTCAATCAGTAGCAGACCATTGATGTCAAAAAACACAATGAGCATGACCTTGAACTTCGATTTGCTCTTGCATGCCTTTTTCATTCGCGGTGATGAGGGAGTTTTTCAGTGCATGGATTGCCTTTTCGTTTCCGTATCATAATGAAAAATCCACGTCTCGTCGCCAGTGACGATTTTCGTTAACAAGTCCGGTTCTCATCCCGCATCAGTTTCACTGACTCAGTCGGTGGTCTCTTTAATTTCACAAGGAATTTCAAGTTAATGCGATGCTCAATTTTCACATTTGCCATTCTTCCGGCAACACGATTTCACGCTTCTCTTCAATCGTTGTTCACAGACTAAACTTTACTGAGAGCGGCAACTCATATATATTATTCTCTTCTCGAAGGTTCAAAGTTGCTGTGCACGCACACGCTCCTCACTGATCCACGTATACTGATGACAGGGTTGCCAGCCCCGTTATTTTTTAGCCAAGCCTCGTATAAAAAAAGCTTACCTGCGCTCTTTATGAGAAAAAACGTACGGTAACTAACTTTATTTATTTCGCTTGCTCGAATCTTTAACATCTATTGAAACTTAATTGGATCAAACGAAATATTGTGAGCTACTGGTTTTTAAAACATGCCCAGGTTGACTTTTTTCTACTTAAAAATTAGGGTTAGAGTGGAGTTCAAATGGTGTTCAGAGGACACGCCAAATAAATAAAATGTTTTTGGAGACATGTCAACTTATCAAATGAGAAAGTGATGCCCAAGGAATTAATTTTGGAGCAAAGTTTATGATCTTATCTTACATCCTTATTTTGCGGAGATACAACGTTATTGGTAACTCTGTCGCGTTACCTCTAGGCAGGCCACTTGTAGCTCTAAAATATTTGGGGAGATATGTATGTTCCTTTTGCGCCCCCTGTAAGGAACCGCTGTTGTTTTCTTTTTGTTTACCTATTACAAGAGATAAAGTCCGTGATAACAAGCCGAAACACAGGGAATGATGGAAATAAAAACAATAATTAGGGATAACGTCATAGTAAACAAATTTAAATATTTGGGAGCATACGTAACAAGCAAAAATGAGGTTACGGAAGAAATAAAAAGTCCCTTAGTATCGGGCAACGCATGTTTCTAGTAATTCTAAAAACTTTTAACATCGCGATTAATCAAGGAAATTGAAAATATACAGAACGGTTATTCTGCCGGTAATACTTTACGGCTGCGAAAGCTGGAGTACGACCCTAGCAGATGAACATAAATTACGTGTGTTTGAAAATAAGGTTTTGAGAAAGATATATGGGACGAGATGACTGGAGAGTGGAAGATACTGCATAATGAAGAACTCCACGGACTGTACGATTCACCATGAAATCGCGACGACTAAGGTGGGCAGGCCATGTAGCTCGGATGGATGAAAAACTATTATATTCTAACCTGGTTGCAAAGCCGGATAGGGAGAGACCTTTGGGAAGACTGAGACGTCGTTGAAGGACAGTATTAGAAGATATCTTCGAGAAGTAGGTGTTCATAATGAAAAACTGGCTTGATGTTGCCCAGGATAGAATCCAATGGCGAACGTTTGTTACTGTTGCGATGAACTTGCGGGTTCCGTAAGCCATAGTGTTAGTTAGTTACAAGAGATCCATTCCACAAAAGATAGGACAAATTGTCCCAACTGTGGCATGCAAAAATTCTTGGGAGGTAAAGGCAGTCGAGCGTGTGACTGACCGCCCCACTTCACTTCGTACCGTAGTTCAAGAATATGTGGAACACTGCCTGCGCAGTTCATGCCGCGTGCCCATTTAAGAGAACGTCCTATAAGTGACGATGAATGGTACATGAAGATACCGTCCAGGTCTAGACGATTCTGCAGTTTACCAAGGGCTTAAAATTGTTTGATGTAATGCAAAATGCTGTATCAATCGTAAGCGCTCTTTTTGTAAACCTTAGAATCTAGAATTTTTTTGCAGTATTTCCTCGTTAATCGGTCTAGAGCCTCAATACTAGATTTTTCCGGTTAAGTCTGAGCGGTTCCATTCTCGACTCGTGAAGAAAAAATTAACGGTAAATCCATAATGTTGATCAACCGTGTTTGTAAGTGTGTCTAACCCTAAATGAATTGACCAAGTTTACTTTTTGTATATATTGTTTATTAAAAGAAAGCAATGAGTTGAAATTATTTCCTTTTCCAGGGGTATGGCTAAGAGAACTGCAACAAGTGAACTCAACCATGAAAATTGGCAGGAGGAATCTGAACCAGAAGAACAAGGAGTGTTCGAGCAGGCTTCTCCTGCTATTTTGGAATCCCGAAAAATAAAACAAGCTAAGAGGAGAACAGGCACTTCCAGCGACAACGTAAGTTGTGGACCCCTATACTTTTTTCATGGTAGACGGTTTATAAGACAAACAAATAAAACAGGTCAAATGGACTTCGGTAACATGGATGAAAGTAGGTGTTTCTTATTTTATTTTTAGCGGTGAATTCAAATGTATGTGAAAATTTTCCGCCACGTTTCATTTTTTGTTACTTTGTTTTAACAGGTATCAAGCTGCATTTTAGGCCAAGCAATAGATAAAAATGGACGTACAGTAGTAGTTCGGGACTGGCCCGGTGCCGTACTATCGGGCGGTACCTCTTCCTACTGGTATAGGCTAAGCCGTACAGCGAAAACAGCTGTAACACGTTGTTTTGCAGTAAATGTTGATTAGCAGAATCATTAGTCAATAACTTTAGCTCAAAATTATGCCAGTACCAAATTTTTTATTCAACACATTTAGTTTACATGTACATGAAAATGAACTGAATGCATATGCTTGGACCTGTGTGTGGTGACAGCCGAGTGAAGACCGAACGCTTCCGATTGATTCCGAACAATGCTGATTGCGTCTAACAGTAGCAGACGCGTAGTAGACACTTCCGAGTGGTTACCGAACCGCGCCAAGCGCTTTCAACTGTCGTTCACAAGCGTTTACACACACACACAACGGATGGTGCCGGACAATCGGGCGTTCCTGACTGTTGGATGCCGGTCTATCGGACTTCTACGGTATCTAGAAATAATACAGGAGTTTTAAAAATTTGTAATATGACAGTTCCATGTGCTGAGTAATATACTTATTTCCGACCTTGGTGCTCGCTCCGCCATATTGAAAACAATGGCACCTAAAACAGGTTTTTTTAAATTTCTCTCTTGAGAATCATTTTAGAGCAAAATGTCTTATTAGAAAAAATAATTGCGTAAAATTCTCTG
This sequence comes from Lepisma saccharinum, assembly GCA_022664845.1. Lineage (NCBI taxonomy): Eukaryota > Metazoa > Arthropoda > Insecta > Zygentoma > Lepismatidae > Lepisma > Lepisma saccharinum. Next base: position 23,216 of record JAGDQP010016261.1, on the reverse strand, counting down.
CAAGATAATTTATTTTCATTTTTCTTCTAGGGTACACCGTTTGGACGCTAGACATGCTTGAAATTAAGATTTTAGGTACCGTATATTTACATAATTCGACCTAGTTCGGTCAACTTTACACCAAACATGAAACAAATACATATATTTCCTAGGTAACATGCTAGGTTAGCTACAAACAATAATAATAATATGGATCCTTCCGCGGACATACTGTCGTAAAAGCCTTGTAAACAATATTGTCTTGCCGTAAGTTGTTCAATTTTTAGCATAGTAATTCTTATTATTAGCTATCTCTGTTGTATGGCGTTGAATTTACTTCCAATATTGATAATTGCAAGTGAAGTTCAGTTCATGTTAGCCAAATATGTAAAAATTTACAGGAGAATTTTATGTGCAAAGTGTGTAGAAGTATTAAAACGGAAAATAAGTTGACCGTACCAATGGTTTACCAAATAAGGAAAATTTCAAGTGTAAACAGGAACTGACGTTTATATAATAATAGAAAAATTGCCATTTTTGTACAAAACAAAGCCTGACACTGTAGCTCGCACGTATTTCATTTGACAAGACAATACACAAATCTGTTGTTGAAGGTGTACTGGCACCAGTAGTTGACCAGTTGTAGTAGCCAATTGTGAACTAGGATTCTTCCGGTGTTGATAATCTGTTCCGTTTCGTGTAGATTGTTCCTTGAACAACGAAGGAATAACATAATTATTTCATTGTACCTTTTCATACGTAACAACGGATATCTTGTATTAGTTGTAACTGAGTCCTGTTATGGTGCGCTCTGCTCTCTTCCAGATCTACTTTGCAAATTTTATGTGATTTTGAGGGCACTATAATTTCCTGATCGCACAGCGTTTGGAGACTACATTATTAAACCTTACAGAACTATAAAACGTGATTTGTTTACTACTGTATCCATTATACTGTATTAGTTTGTTTACCTCATTGGTCAACCACACCCCTGGTCCATTACTACTACGGTCGCCCTATAGATTTCGAATCTTAGTGTCAAATGGGAGTAAAGCTGAAAGTTCGTTGTATTAGGTAGTTACTTCTCGGTTATGTGCAAGCACATGGAGTGTGTTCAATGTCACGCGTATTGTGTATAATGAACATATAATAATAAATCACAGCCGTATTCAATCCACTAGTGGATGAGGCCTCTCCCCGAAGGGAGGAGTTGGTCTACTGCCCCGACGCTGACCAGACAGGTTGATAGAGGAGAGCCGAAGCTCTCACTGTGATCGCCACTATATTTTATTCACAGCAGCTCCACAAGTGTCCTCAATATGCTGGGTCAACACCGAAATTTTTGACCCCCCACCGGGAATCGTACTCTGGACCGCTCGCACTGAAGTCGAGCGCGCTACCGACTAGGTATTAACTGGACTAACTAGCTTCTTTTCTCTCTGCCTTGACATTATTTCCGCAATTTTTTGTAACAAAATAATCAAAATTCATAATACGATCTTTCCTTATGTCGCCATGTTTTTTATCTGTTGATCAACTCCAGCGCGTGTTTAACGAATTAATGACATGGGTTTTCGTAACACTTTTTGGATTGTTGGCTGCCGACATGTGTTTACAGAAGAGGCCTGGTCAATTATTTGTAGGGGAATGTGTTATAAAACATACATATGGCAAAATATGGTTCAAAGGCTGGCTAATCTAACTTGAACATTATCTATATTTGCATTATTTTAGATGCGGGCATTTCTGAATGTGGTGCAAAAGCAGTGGGTGATGCGCATTCAAGCACACACATACACCATTGAACAATGTGCCCTTGCACTCGTATCCTTCCTTGATTTTGCATCACATTCTGCATTGAACGCATCCGCAATAATGAAAATAACATAGATAGTACATTTAACGCCATATAGCAGAATAAGTTAATATAAGGAATTTGCTTGAACAGTAATGATTCTCAGGTTAGAATAAGCATTAATTCTGGTTAGCAGCTCACGCTATTCACAGCACGAAAGTAAAATGCTTTCCATGTGTGGAAGGGCGCAGTCAGGAATAGTTTATCATCCACTCAACATATATCCAGATTTAGCCCTACACCAAATAAATATAAAATTTCGGAGATTGTAAAGGAAGCGAGCTCTGTAAGATGTAACTATGCTGAAATACCATCTAAGCCACTACAAATTGAGTACTACTCTTTGCTCAGAAAAGAATTTTTATACTCCTTTGAACTGAATTGCATTAATGGCCTTTAGGTATCTAAGGCTCTGGCCGGTATAGGGGAGGGGAAAGGATTCGGGAAGGCATCATCCACGGCCTATGCAGAAGGTGCCATCCCGTCATTTGCCTGGTGTAACTGAAGAAAACCCTCAGTAAGTATAGTCAGCCGCTCGGATCAAACCCACGACCTCTCGAATGCTACGCCAACACTTTACCACTATACTCCTTGGAAAGCGTCTGCTTACATACATCCAAAATCTCCTTGCATTACGAAGCCCAACATAAAACCAGATGCAGCGTAGTGATTTTGAAATTCTGGATGGGAATAAATAAAGATAGGGAATAATGATGTTTTTCTCACATTTCTAATGCACAAATGGGGCGTTAAGAAACTACATTCTTCGGATCACGTTTTTGTTAGAACTACATCGATCTTTGATTGAATGTGAGAAAGCTGAGTTGGAGAAAGACGTTTGGACATTATTTTTATCTAATTTCACACAGAAAATGGAGCATTTGGACATTCTTTTGTTTTTTTTATCTCACTGCGGCCTGAAAGTTACAACTACGCATGCGCTCTTCTGTTTCCACAGCGTTGCAAAGTGTTTTTAATCACCGGGCAGGCGACTGACTAGTAACACGTAAAACAAGCGACGAAGTCAGTAGCTTCTGTTTCTGAATATCAAATGTTAGTACGGCGTTAACACAATACTAACTAGTCATACGATTATCTACTGACGAGCGACTTCTTTCTGAATACGGCTGAATTCAGAATTAACTTTGCTGAAGGAGGGAAGAATTTAGTTGCGATGGGAACTATTTTCAAATGCATGGAATGAGATGTAAGTCTAACTTGAAGAATGATGCTATCTGTAGGCACAAAGCTGTGGAAAGATCAGCCCTATTTCATGAAGCAACTCTGTAAATCTTCTCTCTCCACTTTTCACTTTACAAACATTGCAGAGTGCAGACTAATTCTGTTTCATGTAGGTCGAGAGGAACATAGAACTCTGCTTCATTTGTTGATCTCGTTTCATGTAAATATATTTTGAAAAGTGAGGAGTAGTGGTTTGAAGAGCGAAGAGTGTAGAAACTCTGCACGGTTTTATATGTTTGTTTCATGTAGGTTTATATACTGCAAATATGTGGCGGGTATTCTTCAACTCTGCATTTTATTTTGCAAACTGTGAAGGGTATTTGCCAATAATTAGTGAACTATGGACGTTTTTTCCAGTTAGAATATTACTATAATTAAAGGTAAGGTAAGGATAGTTTTTTCTTCACTATAGGTATTTTTCTAGAGAGAAAAGAGACTAATCTCTGTCTTACTGACCTTAAGACAGTTCGCCACTGCCGCAAGGAAGGGGTAACAACTGCAATGACTGCACAAGACGTAAAAATTAACTACCCATAGCGTCTTCACGGTCTGCTTCATTGTAATCACTTCACGGCTTGTTTAGTGTAAACATTTTAAAATAACGTGTCGGACGTGGAAACATAAGATGAGGGTTAAACGAAGCGAAAGCGAGATGTACGTGCGCTTGTTAGCGATAACTATTACTGTGAAGTGAGAACTACATTCCTGCGGCTTAGGGCGGAGAGTGTGTGACAGTGATGTGCATCGCATATAATAAAAAAAACAACCTCTCTTCGCTCATTATCGCTCTCTCGAGATGTTGGCCGTGTTTTGTGGCAGAATACGTGTCATTTATAACACAAAGTGTCACAATGAGTAATCCTCCGCATGGCGCCATGTTTCTGTCTCTTGATCAACTAGGATGAGTATTCGAGAAACTAATAACAAGATGTGGATTTTCTTAACGCTTTTTGGATTACTGGTTGTCACTACGTGTTTATAGAAGTGCATGTAACCAGAAATAAAAAGGAAAAAACTAATAGGAACTGAAAAGAGTTGTGACTAAACAAATATAGGCTCGATGTTCGAGTGACCACCAACTACGAAACTGCAGCCCAACATTTTTGATTATATCAAAGGAATTTCACCAATTGAACTGCTAGGTGCATACTCTACTCAAGCCAAATAATGAAACACTGATAGCATAAAACATTACTTACCAACGTGCGACTTTTCCAGACGCTGAAAAATTTGGTCCTCACAAACTTTCGATCTCGGCTGTCGTTTGCTAGGCCAACTGATTTTGCCCTTCCTAGCGCCTTCTACCGAGCCTACGTTTTTCTCGTTTGTTATTCTTGAAGAGAAAGGTGCAAACAGTGTATTCCTTTGTTCTATGATTATCTGTAGAACTGCGCATTTCTTAGGTTTTGTTTCAACCTTCTTTGAGGACATTTTGGGATATTTCAAACTCCAACTTTGTTTACGATCTGCACTTTGTAAGAGATAGGCTATCCGTGAAGAGTTTGATTTGCAGAGCCAATGAAAAATATGAAGAAACACGTTTCCTTTTCACTGTGCATTTTTTGAAGAGTGACGGGAGAAAGTGCAGAGTACGCGAGATGGAATGTCTCATAAACTCTTCGCTCTACAGTCTGCACTTTTCACTCTTTCAGTTACTTTGCATATTTTTCTTCATAAAACAAAAGAAAACCCAAGGAAAAGTGCAAAATAAGGAGTGAAGAGTTGCAGAGTTCTTTCATGAAATAGACCTCTGGTCTGCTTCAACAGCAATGGCTATTTCAAATCGAGGCTGAAGGAATTCGTGGATGGTCTTTTGAGAACAATATCAAAAGCAATTCCTTTGATATTTGATCGACAGTAATCAAATATAGACGTTTTTATCGTTTTCATAAATAACCTTGTGTATGGTACATGTTGAAATTAACAGAAAAATTGACAGCCGCCGTGACCGGGATACAGCTGGTAGTATAATAGGCACCGCATATCCAATCGGCAAGTGGGAAATCCGGGTTCGATTTCCGGTCACTGCGACTGTGATTTTTTCTGTGTTCATTCCAATAAACCAACAACATATCGGAAGGAGTTAAAATACACTACAGATTTGTTCTTTCGCCTACCGTTTTACTGTGCCAACTACACCATCATAAACCCCGTGGCATTAGAAGTAACAAAGAAATGCCATCCTTCGATTAATTCAAAGTATTCTCCATGGTGTCAAGGAGTGAAAAAGAAGTTTTATTTATTATTATTATTATTATTATTTTGCCCTTGTGTCGCAGACTCATCTGAAAAGTAAACTCTTTTTTAACAATGTTTTTTTAAACGAGTAGAAAGATACAGTGCTGTACTCTAATGAGTCACTAATCACGCAATAGTTCTCATATTCTGCTTTACCTCAGACTTCAAATATAAGAGAAAGGGTGGGAAAGAATATTGAAGAACTGCAAGAAAATGTAGACATAAAAATAAAATTCTTTCTAAAAGGTTTATAAATATGTATATACTGGATGGCCAAGAAAAGAGGCCCCCGTGTGATACTGAACGTGCAATTTGAAGCTTTCTGAGTGTTGTTATTTCTGAACGTTAGTGCGGCGCTCGAGCGAGGTCACGTGATGTCGAGTAGCTGTTATTGATCACTGCTGCGTTGTCAGTTGGAAGCTTGTGTGTGAATACAGTTCTGCAGAATGCCCTTTTCAATCGAACAAAGAATGTTTATTGTTGAAACTTACTTTGCATGTACATCGTTTAAAACGTTAAATGAAAGGTTCACGATAAAATATCCAGAGACAGCTGCTCCTGCAAAAAGTGTTGTGCAGAAATTGATCACTAAATTTAGAGCAACAGGTTCAGTCGCTAACGTCAAACGTAACCGTTCAAAGACAGTTTGTTCGCCGGAAAATATGGAACGTGTTCAAGAGATTATGACAAGAAGTCCACGGAAATCAACTAGACGTCTTTCCTCCCAACTAAACATCAAGCTAACGTCATGCCAGAACATGTTGAAGCAGTTACATATGCGAGCGTACAAAATAAGGTTGATGCAAACATTACAACCTGCGGATTACGAACAACGTCAACACTATTGCGAATGGTTACTCACGCATATCGCCGATGGTTATCTGGATCCAAATCTTTACTTCATGACAGACGAAGCATGGTTTCACCTTAGCGGGTACGTGAACCCTCAAAACACACGCTATTGGCCAACAGACAATTCCAGGGAACACTTTGAGGTGCCTCTGCATGATTTGAAAATAGGCGTTTGGTGTGCAGTTTCAGGCCAACGGATTGTAGGCCCCATTTTCTTTAACAAGAACGTGAACTCTCAAGTGTATGTAACGGAATTGTTCCAACCATTCATAGCGCAGCTAACGGAGGAAGAACGAGAGTATGCGTTTTTCTAGCAAGATGGCGCTACGGCGCATACTTCACGGTTTTCAATGTCACACGTCCATGAAGCTTTCAGATAAGAACGTACAGTTTCCGCAGGTTTATGGCCTCCCAGATCGCCCGATCTGTCTACCTGTGATTTTTATTTGCTCAGTTGCCCAGACGTGCTCAGTTGTGTATCGAAGTTCATGGTGAACATTTTCAGCACCTCCTGTGAACTATTGAATGTTCAGTACGTTGTTCTTGATAATAATACATTGCTTCATAATAATAATTTACTATTCTGTAATCTGTATTTACAATAAACGAGTCTGGCCAATAAACATGGGTCCTCTTTTATCTTGGCCACCCTGTATATATATATATATACAGACACACGCTCTCACACACACACTCACTCCCTCCCTCCCATCCAGTTTTTTTCTGCGAAGCTTTGTATGGACATCGTGGTGAACTTACTAAAATAAGAAAGTGGTTATGGTCAATCTGAAAATACTCCGATAATGGAATGTTATACTATAATTGCAAAACTTTTATAATTGTCTATTCCTATGTTAATAGATAGGCGTTGTATCCAGTAAGTGCTACGCAAAGCTTTGATAGCACGCCAAATTTAATAAATATAACTATGGTGAGGCAACTAGTATCGAAAGATTGGAACATTGACCAAAGTTTCACAACATTCGAAGCTCTATAACTTTTCAATCACTGGTGTAACAAAGCAGAGGATTGTTTTCTCTGTTTTGTAGAGCTACACCCTACAAATGTTTTTTTTTTTTTTTTAACTTGGTCCCACGTAGATTAACTTTGTCCCAAAACTTTACTTTTTCAAAATATTCAATTTTGCAGATGACTTTTATCACTGAAGGACTTCAGTTAACAAGCAGACTTTTTTGTTAGCACGACCCACACATAGGCAAGTACTACAGGAATAAAAATCATATTATTCATTAAGATTTTAATCCCCAAACTACTTTTTTGTTTTCTTGTTTCCATAGCCATAATATTTCAAAGATTCAATCAATCATAGAACTTAACCTACCAGAAGAAAGACCAGATGATAAGGTTTGCAAAGACATACGTTGAGCTTTCTAGTTTAAAGAGGAAATAAGTTGTGTTCAGTTCTAAAATACTCCAAAATGGCTTTTTAGGTAGATTTCGAAGAAAAATCGACGTATTGAGATCGGTACGAAATCTATCTATCTATCTATATATATATATATATATTATATTAACACGCTAGCGGGCATAAGTTTGAAGATATTTGAACTAAATTTTAATATGTTCGTTAATGAGCAAAATCGGCCCAAGGGGGTGGTCGGGGGTGGTGGTGAAATTTTGAAAAAAAAAACCTATATAGTTTAGAGGGAAACTTTGCATAAATTATAGTACTCTCCATGAAGTTTACGG
>JAGDQP010016261.1:0-15240 GCA_022664845.1 Lepisma saccharinum | reverse complement strand
TCGATAGCGCTCATATAAGGCAAGATTTGAATTTTTGAAAAAAAAACTTCGAGATCTACCTCAGCCTGTAGGCTTGCTGAAAGGAATTTTTTTTTTGTACCTTTCTAACGTGTTTTTTTTTTTTTTCGGAAGGGTGAAGGAAAAACCTTTGCAATTTCATCAAGATCAGAAATGTTGAGGCAATGAAATTTTTTTACATATTTCTCGTGGAATGACCCACCATGAAACCCAAAAGGCAGAGGGGCCATTTTTTTTTTTTTTTTTTTTTTTCGCGAAGTGTCGAAATGAAAGGGATGAGTAGAATAGAATGACTTGTGACCATGACCAAGCCATGGCAAATTCGGCAAAATAGTGGGTTCCGCTAGAAGCCAAATCGGGAACAGACTATAGTATAAAATGCAGCAGTATCCCGCGGAAGTCATGACGTCTATGATGCCAAAATATTCTATGCGAGCTGTTGCTTGAGCAACCGTTATTTCCTTCTTTTGCGTTTTCATTGTCCAGAGCGCGCTCAACACTGTAGACTATCAGTTACGTATATTGTAAAACCGCGCATTATATAGTCGCGATCAAAACTAAATGACCTTAAATCCTATAGGAAACATATGCGGTCAGGGTCGTTTTGTTTTGACTTGAACTTTACACATGATTCGAAATTCAGAAAACTTTTTTCACAGGATTTAGAATTTATTTCAGTGATCGTATGCAATATTCCGCCATGTAGATCATCTGTGGTGGTAATAAAATATATGTCGGATTGACCAAAAGATACCTATCAGTTAAGATGAAAAGAGCATGACAAACACGCCAATTCCTACAACCCTGTTTCTGGTCTTTTCTAAACTTGTAAAAGGCCTCAATTTGATACGGTTTTTCTCTGCTTGGTCCCTCTTGGTGGAAAATTTGCTCACAAAATTCTGAAATCAAATTTAACGGAACACTGGTTTATACCGTTGTGGCCTTTGTATTTTTATCATTGGTCCTTACACAGACGCAAATATATCAGCCTGAAATCACACTTTTATTCATGAATTAATTTCATATCCTATGGGGCATTTTTCAGAAACCGCGCTTTTTGGATGGTTAAGAAAAATCAGCTATTTTAAATTGTAAAGATGTTAGTTTGTAGGAATCTTGGGGACGTTGTGGGTACATTTTGAACGTACTTCGAGATCAATACTGCATTATTTATTTATTCCATTCACAGAATATATAGAGTAATTTCCATGGAGTTGACGATTTTACCGATTTGTTGCCATGTTCCTTACAGTGAAGCATGGTTGAAGTGTTCAGTGTTTGGCTTCTCATGATTATAGAAAGCAGAAAGTAAAAGATATTAAGATTATGAGTTCCACGGGGTTGATGATGAATAAGTGAAACATAGCTGATTTAACTTTCTGTTCCACAATAAGTCGACTTTCACTGAAACGAGACTAAGATGGATGCGTAATGTCTTAACACATACATAAATGTTGTGCAGTGTTGCCAGCTTTACACTTTCATTATAGCTTCTTCGTCAGTCCATGAAGGTGATGAAAAAGCGGGTTTCAGTAAATGTAATTCTCATAGTACTTTATATTTAATTACGATTCGTGTTCCGATCTAAATTATTATAAAGGATAATTGTTGAAAATTAACTGGTAAACTAAAAGCAGATAATGAAACCATGTCTCAGACATGAAAATGAAGGCAAGTTTCATTCCATGGAGTTGATGTTAAGCATATTTGAGACTAAAATAATATTAAAATATGAAAGTGGATAGAAATTGGCCCAGTTATAAGAAGTGCTTTAAGAAACAAATAGAAGCAAAGAAAGTAATATCGGGCTTTTATAAGAACACGACGTAAGTACACAGCCATTTCTCCTAAGTAGAAACATGACAATCTCATGTTTAGTTATTTTCTTTACATTGTCTAGTTATAAGGGGGCCGCGGTGGCTTAATGGTAGAGCACTCACTTCTGGTGCTTGAGGTCGTCGGTTCGATCTCCCTGCTCATGCCGTATGGACTTTGTGGTGGACAAACATCCTGTGCTTGCATTTTCTCAGGGTTTTCCCGTGTCCTCCACCAGTTTTCCCATCATTGTCCATCCGGCCTGAGCTAAAGTTGCGTAAAGACTTTAAAATTAAATGAAAAAAATTAAATGTAGCTTTTCGAATACCGGACTAGTACCATTCCGAAAACATTTGAATATTTGAAGTAGTGCGTTAATTTAGATACATACAAATTTGATTTCGTTTTCCTAGGCAACCAACCTAACCTAACCTAACCCATAACCAACACAAACCCCTTGTAGCGCTACGCGAGAACCATGATATAATGGTCCTCCCAGCGGACAAGGGGTCCACTACAGTAATCTTAGACAAGGCTGACTACCTCCAGGAAGCTTACCGCCAACTACCCGATCCCAACACCTACAAGCCCACCACCCACAAACAGAAAATTTCCGATTTCATTACCGCTAATGGTCCTCGTGAGGGCATATCTGAAATGTCCATAAATTACCTAACCCTGGACAGTCCACGTATCCAACCTTTTACCTATTACCGAAGATCTACAAACCAGGTAACCCAGGCATACCCATTGTAGCCAGCTATAATTCCCCTACTGAACGCATTTCTGCTCTCGTTGACTCCTTCCTTCAACCACATGTTCAAGCGCTGCCTGCCTACATACGCGACACCTACCACTTCTTAGAAATCATCCGTAAATTACCGCCTCTTCCTTCTGACATACTGCTTTGCACCATAGATGTTACTTCCTTATATATCAACATTCCTCATGCCTATGGCCTAGCAGCTATGGAATTCTTCCTTAACCAGAGACCCAAACCTCATAGCCCGACCACAGCTTTCCTTATTAACCTGGCCAACCTAGTTCTCACATGTAACAACTTCACCTTTGACGACAAACACTACCTTCAGATCCGAGGCACAATTATGGGTACGAGAATGGCACCTTCTTATGCTAATCTGTTTATGGGCAAGCTCGAACATGTTTTCCTGCAAACTCAACCTTTGACCCCTCTACTCTGGGTAAGATTCTTGGACGATATCGTAATGACCAGCGTGTACAGCAAATACGTAGACATTGTATAAACAATAACATACATGTTTATAGAACAAACGTGTGGTTATGTAAGTAAACAAATCATACATACACATTGGAGTAGACGGCGGTCAACTCCTCAAACTAACACCAAATGGAGCAAATAACGGAAGATAGAGGGAGTTGGAGTCGGAGTAAGAAAAACCACCCCTACATTTACCTTTAAAAAGGACCTGCACAGAGCAAGAGCCATCACTCGTTTCCCCCGGGTGGTGAGCTCCTGTCCTTCAACCGTTCGCAGTTTGCTAAGAAACTGGAACATCCTAGTACGTAGTTCGCTAAAGAACTGGTACTATCCTGCACAGGTAGTTCGCCAAAGAACTGGTGTGTACTCTCACATATAAGTCCTAACTTAACCTGTACTTAGTTCGCCAAGGAATTGGTACAACCACCTAACACGTAATTCGCTAAAAAAAATTGGTGTCATCCGCACACGTAGTTTGCCAAAAAACTGGTGTGTACTCTTGCCTTAATATTCTCCTGTACGCAGTTCGCCAAGGAACTGGTACAACTTCCCAACACGCAGCTTGCTAAGGAACTGGTGTCATCCTATTCTCCATAATCTCTAACTGATCACTCTTAAGAATAAAACATCTGTGTAATCATTTATACTCCGATAACTGTAAACTGTATTCTTCGGGACGGTAATTGTATTAACTTTGTTCTTGTATATAAATAAAGGGTTAAGGGCTAAAAACCAATCCCGTGTATCTTTGACTTTACCAATTCAAAACTAAAGGGATCATTACGATATAATGATGCTATGGACTCATGGTGAAACCAGTCTCAAGACATTCCTAGAACAACTGAACCAATTTCGTGTTGTCCAGTTCTCTTGGTCCATTTCCGACAAAAGAGTCACATTCCTTGACGTGGACATCACCTTAGAAAACAACATTCTGACCACTTCCGTTCACATAAAACCCACCAACCATATGCAGTACTTACACTACTCTAGTTCCCATCCTTACCACACCAGGAAAGCGATTCCTTTCTCCCTTGCCATCAGAGGACAACGCTTGAATTCCACCACCTCTGCAGCTGAAACTTATAACGAACGCCTCCAGGAGTCTCTAGTCAACCGAGGCTACCCTTCTAACCTTGTAACCAAACAGATCAGCCGTGCATCCTCCCACACTCAACCCACTCAAAAATCCAACCCACCGCCTCTAATCACCCAGTTCCATCCTAAACCAACCAAAGTCAAACAAATCCTTCACTCTAATTTCCACATTCTCCAATCTGACCCAGATACAAGATCAATATTCCCCACCAAACCTAGATTAGTTTTTCAACATCCACCTAATCTTAAAAACACCTTGGTCCGTACGAATACCTCCTTGCCACCACCCCAAACCGGCGCCCAAACATGCCAGAGACCCAAATATAAGATCTGCTCCATTTTCATCACTTCTCCCACAATCACTATCAATACTGCTAATGGTCGGTACACTCTCAATCCCAAGGGTACATTCCACACCCCTAATGTTATATACATCCTAACCTGCAAGTTCTGTGATGCCTTTTATGTGGGGGAAACAGGTGGTGCTCTCCACATTCGTATTAATAACCATCGTCACTTCTGTACTTTCAACAAACCGGATGCCGCAGTTTCCTTGCACACAATACCAATTTTGATCTATCTTTCCTGGTTGCCATAATCCAGATTTTCCCCCACGACCAGCACCTTAACACGCCGTCTGTGGGAGAATGCCTTTTTTCACGGTTTGAGCGCGAAAATAAAACCTGGCCTTAACCTTCAATAACTTAAGCTCCCCTTTTCCTCTTCATTTTCAACACATTTCCATCCACGATCCCACCTTGTACTTACACGCTATACAGTTATTATTATTTCAAGTTCCGGAAATCTATGCGCTACAGCAGTCAGTTGTTCTCCAGTTTTGATGCTTTGTCCGCTACGTGTCGCCACTGTCTCTTCAAACTTGTACTTTGTGAATACGTGAACTTCGCTCTTTTCCTCTATACTTAAAAACGTGTAATGCACGAAATATAGTGACTTTGTTGTGTGTATATTTGAATGTGTGTGATCTAATGCAACACTAAACTGTAAGTATCCTATCCTTTTTTTCTCCTTCATTTACCTTAAATTTACCTTAAATTGCCCTACCGGCTTTCCTTTGTACTATATATATATATATATATAAGAAGATGGAGCTAGCATATGTACCGATACAGTGGAAGAATTAATAAATGTTCTACCCTTACGAGTCTTGTATATAGCGTTAATCATAAACAAATTGATTTCTGTAGACTATGCGGCTTACTAGAAAATCCAGGCCTGCATGTAGGAAAATCTGCTATATGTCGTGGCAAATTTGTCTCTTGTTGCTAATACCGTTGGTTTCAAGTTTGAACCTGAGTGTGGTATTGGGGGGGGCTACTTAACAAAGCGCAGAATTGAATTGAATTGAACTGCATTTTATGTATAGCCTTTATTCATCTAAGTATCAGACCGGGATAGGGGAGGGGAAAGGAAAGGATGTTGGAAGGTGTCGGCCAGGGCCTATATTGAAGGTACCATCCCGGCATTTGTCTGGTGTGTCAGGAAAAACCTCAGTCAGGATGGTCATCCACTGGAATCGGACCCACGACCTTTCGAATGCTTCGCCAACGCTCTACCACTGAGCTACGGCGTCTCGATACAAAGCGCAGAAGAAAAGATCGTACATGATAATGCCTTCGGCTTGACTCCTCCAAATCCTTTGTGTGATGGTGGGGAGAAGCGTATACAGTTTCGTTGTGTGAAGGGAAAGATGGCATTTTGTGTTCTGAACTCTTTTATTTTGAAGGGTAGAGGCTTGTTCTTTATCCCCCCACGACATGTTTCCGTAGCTAAGATTTTAAACTGTAGTCTTAGGACATGATCGTTGTTCTACTAGAAGCAAATTGTAATTGCATTACTTAAAATAGTACACCTGTAATAATTTGAGATTTTTTTTTTTTTAGGCCAGCAATAGGCCCAGCCCTTTCGCTGGATTTAGCGGCTTCGGATCAAGTAACACTATTGATAAACCAGGAGTGCCAAGTTTCTCTTTTCTAAGCAAAGGACCGTCATCCTCAAATGGACTCACTCCTGTAGATGCGCCGTCGACCACATCGTCACCAACTGCTGCCTTTTCTTTCAAGCCGATAACATCCACTGCGGCCTCCTCAGGTGCGAGAAATTTCACTTTTGGAAATAAGGTGACTTCAGCTTCGTCGGGCAGTGAAAAGAAATTCCCGATCGCCACCGCATCGTCATCTGGAGATATGTTTGGTGGTGGTGCATCAAGGTCTGGTAGCGATGTGAATGGAACAGCAGTGAAACAAAAGGAAGGAAAAAGTGATAGGTATGAAGATATCGAGTTCCTTGCACTTTTGAAGTGTTTAAATGAAAGTGTGTCGGCGTGGATTAAACAGCATGTCGATGAGGACCCGTACTGTATACTCACTCCTGTATTTCGTGATTACGAGAAACATTTGGCTGAAATAGAAAAGAAAAAGTGCCCAGAGTCGAGTGAAAGTGTCAGTGTAACAAAGACTACCGGAAATGTTGTTGAAAAACCTCAGAAAGTGTCAGCCGGTGGTTCTGAAAAGAATATCAATCAAAGTACTGGTTTGCGTGGAAGGAACTCGATTGACGCGAAAAAACACGATGGTAGTCGTAGTACACGTAATCCTCTTTTTCCAAATATCACAGGAACGAGTTCATTGTTAAGTTCGCAAGAAAAGACAAAAGACAACAGCACGTCAGTGTTGACTGAGAATAAAAGCACGGTTGGATTTTCTTTTGGTAGTGGAGAAACTGAGAATAAAAGCACGGTTGGATTTTCGTTTGGCAGTGGAGACAAACCTAAAACGGATCAGAAGGAAGACAAGAAACCATTCTTTAGTTTCGGAAAAGGTCCGCCTGCAGGTGGATTTACCTTTGGAAGGTGAGAACAATATCGTTAATGTAGCGGTCTATTATATCCATGCTGTAGAGTATATAGAATAACATTTTATCTAAATATTGGATAATCAGTACGTATGGCTAGAGACAGTAGAATTTCGCGACTCGAGAATTCGCGAAAAATTTAAACACTCAAGAAATCGAACATGGAGTAGGTAGATGGATGGCTGTTAACACTTTGTGAAAATGTTATTTTTAACTCAGGAAATTCTTGCGGAATTTGGACATTTTGCTTCCATCAACGAATCCATTACCAGTTTTATTTATTTATTCATGAAAATAATTCCTAAATAATCGGGAAAAATATAATTTGTCTTCAGAAACCTATCATCGGGTTGCCCCTCCATTCATGATAACAATTTTGCGAACATGGTTTGCCATCTAGCGGGGGAAATACGAACTACATGATCACAAGGCCATTCATGGTGTACATTTGACGGTATTCGCGGTGAAAAGCTTTTTGGGTGTTACTCCACCGTAAATCTCGCAATCGTAAAGAGCAAAGAAAAAGTTTCAAATGCAGCCTGTGAGAGATTATTTTAAAGATTTCCTGTGTGCTACTCAAAATTCGAACAAATCTGATCGTGACAAATTTGGAACTATATATGCCGATGAAATTTGAGCCGAGTGATTAAGAAATAAATTACTTTTTTTTTTTTTTTATGTGAAAGAAATTAACTTCTTAAAGGTTTTTATCGGCATGCATTAATAATGTCTAAAGTTTTAAGTCGTCATGCAATACAATTATTTATTTTTAGCTATACAAGAAATGTACTCACGAAATTCTACTGTCTCTATTTATAGTTAACGTTCGCTTCAGATAAGACAATAGGCAGACGCTTAGGCACAAGTACCATTGAGGTTTTTTTTTTTTTTTTTTTTAAGTGACCTGGGTCTGTCAGACAAACTAATACTAGGTAACCTGTAAAATTAGAAGAAAGGTGATCTCTATCGTAGTACCACATGTTGGCATTTTTAAATGTTCTATAGAAATACATTGTGTGTTGAAATACATTAGCCGGGTCTGTAATATTTTATATCTCAATGTTTAAAAAAAAAAAAGAAATAAATAAAAACATTTTAGTGTGAGAATTATACCTGTTATAGGTGATGAACCAGTGCTATAACGTGGGTGAATATTCACAATGCATTTTGTATATTGTGCTATCGTTTGAAAGAGATGCTATACAAGGAATTAATTGTTCATTACATTAATACAGGCTGTTCTAAAATATGAATACGGTTTGTCCGAAAGAACTGTTTTGTGAGAACAGCAGCATGGTTAGAGTCATGCTGTCTATACGGGTTAAATTTGAATGAAACGCTGTTATTTATTTTTTGATTTCCCTGTTTTGAGTCTCATATATCGATCTATATACGAGGGGCGTACCGAAAATAATACCTATTAGTCCATAACTTCTGTAATAATAGTAACATTTGTATAGCAACTCTTCAGCTACAAGGTCGTGTTACTCCATAAAGACTCCCTCAGCTATTGTGCACACACTTTTGAATGTTTAAGGTCGAGGGAGCCGGCAGGGCGCCACTTCATAGACTGATTTTTGCTCTCTGGATCGTACATGGATGCCCATGTCTAATCACCGGTGAAAAAAAAAAATTGTCAGAAAGTATCCTTGTGGGCTTAAAATTGTTCTAGTAGATCCATGCATACCTCTTGTCTTCTCTGTTTCAAGTCAGATGTTAATTGATAAGGAACCCATTTTGCACACTCACCTTTTGGTATCCCAGTGCTTTGATCATTGTCTGGACAGCATTGCTACCATGTGACAGTTTTGCTGATATCTCTGCGATAGTGAGACTACGCTCTCCCCCTCCTCCTCATTCCCTGTTACAGCTGCCACTAGTCTTCCACACTAGTTTCTCCTTCTCTTAAACTTGCTGATCCATCTTCGGACAGTACTCACGTCAGTTGTCTCCTCACCATAACACTTTTTTTTAGCCTTTCATGGACGTTGGCGGTAGTCCATCCCTCTGCTGTCAGGAACTCGATGATAGTCCTTTGTTTATGCTTCATATCCGTGGTTCAGCAACACTTATACAATAACGAAAATTGGTGAAAACCTACACAAACTGTCACTTCGTACGCTGCTAAAAAGGAATTAAATTTGGATTTATACTTTCAGATATAATGATCATTAGGCGTTACTTTCGATATGTCCCTTGTGCGTACATGTATACGTAATAATCTTGCCACACATCTGTTATTACTGGGAAGTTATCAAAATATCCATACGTAACCACAATTATGTATATAATTGACAACGAAAATATTCTGCGGAAAGTAAATTCGTTAGAGAAATTGGAATTTCATTTAAGTTCTTGTATATTGTGTAACCCAAGTCACCTCGTCAAGTTATATATCTTACTCTAGCTGTTGCCCGCAGCTTCACTCCACTCGAAGCTGTATTTGAGCATCAAGCTGTACGGTCTAGCGGATGAAACACTGGACAGTTACGGTAAAGGTATGGGGTTCGATTCCACCTCAGGGCAGCAATCTTTTCTCTCGTAAAAAAACTTTTTTTTTTGCCATTTCTGTTTTTGAAAAATGCCATAGTTCGCTCCATTACCGAATATCAGTGAAACAGGTTAATTAAATCCAGATTAGATATAAATTTCAAGTTTCTAGCGTAAACCGTCTGGCCTGGATTTATATGTGAGTATAGTTCTATTTAAAAAAACACACCCTGCTTCCTTCCCTTCTAGGGCGAATATAAAAAAACTGTGAAATACGTGGCTAAGAAGCTTAAATACCAAATTTCTTGTTCGTAGACTTAAGGGATTTCGAGATATGGTCATTGTTTATTAGATTACATCTATCATAATCATTCCTCGACGGACGTTCATTTTCCAGTCTAATTAAAGGTACCACTTGGTAGAGTTTAGTTTTTTTTTTTTTCTATTATTTTTATATAGTAGGCAATCAGTCAAATTAATATTTATAAAGAAAGTTGATTGAAACGTATTGACGGGGTATCAGAAACCTGTGTAATAAAGTAAGAATTAAAAAAGTTTGTCATTAATAGGCTCAGAAACCACTGAATCGATTTTAATATTTTTTAGTATGAAGGTAATTCTTGGTCTCCTTAAGGTTTTAGGGATATCAGTTTGATATTAGCAGGAACCGAGATAATGTACCATCAAAAAAACGGTGAATCCACTGTTTATAACGATGAAATTAATAAATTGTTTTCATTTAGAACCACAATGAAATTAATAAATAAATATTTTAAATATTTTCTATTTAAATGCTGAGTGTTTCAAACTAGAAATAATTAATTTAAGACTTGAAGAAACTGTAATATGTAAGGTATGGGTAACTGCTGCTACTACTACTAATAATAGTACCCGATACATCTATCTAAGCAGTTTTTGATTGAGGAAGTGTCCCAAAGACAGGTTTTGCAACCTAAGAATTTCTTTGTCACGGAAATAAGTGGTTTAATAGGGCAAGAGTAGAAATTTCCTCTAAGTTGTATTCGCCAATCATAAACAACTTAATTCGGTGTATTGGGTGCCACTTCCGAGTGTGATTTGCGAAGCCGACACCGCTTACGCCATTATTTGTCGAGATATGACGTCATTTGTGACGATACCTCCGTAACTTTGAGCGTCTGAACTCCGAAAATAAGCAGATTTCGGAATTTCTTTAAAGAAACCTTTTTTTTTTCTTTGATACAAATAATCACCTCTCTAAGTTGGCATCATTGTTTCAGGGACACCCTGTATGAGTTAGTAGTTGTAGTAGTAGTGGAAGTACAACTATAAGTGGTGGTAACATATTTGATTCACCCCGCACCAACTGGCCGGCAAATAAGCTAGTTATTAATGAAACGGTCGATCATTGAATTAGTATTTGACACAATATTGTTTCTCTTCACATTTCAGTTGCTTAAAATAAAGGAGAAATCGTATTCTGAAATTGTTTTATACCAGTTTAATAAAATAGTCATCACAACTAATTTGAATGAGCTCATTATAGAGGAATAATGTGTTTTTTATGCTCTATTCTGTTGTAGTTGGCGCGTCAACAGAAAACGAAATTCAGTGCACTGTAGGTAAGATTGTCGTATGTTTTAATATTGAACAACGAGATTGTTCAGGATAATTTAATATTGTTTTGACTTAGGTGGATATAGCTATATTGAGGGCTTGTATCCATACTTAAGTTAATTAACTAAGCTGACAAGGCCTATACACTTGACTTTATTATAATAACACGCAGTAAATGTATAAGCCATGTCAGTCTATTTTGATTAACTTAAACCTTTTGACTTGTGTATGTCAGGTTTTATTTCGTAAATGTATTGCCTAAATTTAGAAGTTGTACAGACAATTCTTTATTTACATTTAGGTTTGTTCGGGTGGGACTGCTCGGTGTTGCACTCTCTGGACTGGAAATATAAGGTAGTCCAGAACTGTGTGAGCGGATGTGACGTCACAGTGTCTGTTCGTGCAATCCCATGCAGATCTCGCCCGAACGGACAGGTGGTTATTTCCTTCTGCTAGCACGCAACGCCATCTGTAACCCCTTTCTCTCACACACACACACTGAGAACGCAGCACGACAGTCAATTGCCTGCACCTATCTACACTCGCTCCCGAGCAGGGGCAGAAAGTGCTTGCACCACTCACTCGAACAAAGGTTTTGGATGCTGAGTGTTTCACACAAATATTTTTCTTGAGACAGAGCGTCAGTCTGGTTTCCATGTCAACTTTAATTAAGAACAAATACATCCAGGAAGTAATTAACTTATAATTAAGAAAAGGAATATAAGAGCATGTGAGGTATAAACATTTTTTAGGATTTTAATTGCAAGCCACATTGTGCAGATTTGTAGTGAACGGAATTATGTACATTTTATCTGTTATCAGCTAGTTCGATATCAAATAAATTAACGAAAACTTCCTATAGATTTTCCATTAGGTTATCTATCTTTCATATGCGATACAGTATTTTGTGTCGAGTCAGAAAGTGTCTGCATCTTCTACGATAAGTAACTAGATAACGTAATGAAAGTTTTGTAGGAAGTACATGCTTTTTCATGCCATCGTGAGTAGTACCAAAATGTATCCTGTGGTTTAAATAGTAAAAGGTTATTTATTCATTTACTCCCTTTTATCTTTTAACTGTAGTGGTTCCACATTTGCCAATGTCGCGAAACCAGCGACTGACGAAAAGGAGAAAGAGGAAGACAATGAAGAAGAGGATCAGCCACCCGTGAACAAGTTCGAACCAGTTGTAGAAGAGGGCGCCGTGTATTCCAAAAAGTAGGTTGTTCGTGTATAGACCTGGCTTCCGTCGAGTTTTAGAATGTTGTAAACGTTGTTCTAGACTTTATAAAGAGTCTGTTTAACCAATTTTAGGATAATATTGTTTTGCTACCATACTTTTATTAAACTATCAAATATTTGCATTAAAGCCGAGCCGCCGTAGCTCAGTGGGAGAGCGTTGGCGTAGCATTCGGGAGGTCGTGGGTTCAATTCCAGCGGCTGACTATCCTGACTGAGGTTTTTCCGTAGTCACACCACGCAAATGCCGAGATGACACCTTCAACTTAGGCCCTGACTGACAGCTTTCCCTTCCCCTATTCCGGTCTGAGCCTTACATGCCTAAAGGTCATAAATACATTTCATGTTAACGATTTCCTAAACATAAGAAATAAGTTTTTAATAGAAGGAAATCGATATTCAAAGTTCCTGTTTTCTAAATATTCAGTTAAAAATTACCATACAAAAGAAAACTTCGAGTATCACTCACAACTAAACATGACTTGCACTGCCTTTTTTGCACTAAATCTTAAACCGTAATCTGTTGGATCACAGCAAACGCCGCAGACAATGTACGACACCACAGTTACCAGCTTGGTAGTACATGGCTGCCAACATAAACTCTGCGAGACTTCCACACGCCATTGAGTTGAACTGAATTTTATTTAAGGCCTTTAGACAACTTGGGCTCAGGTCGACAGAAAACAGCAGGGTGAAAGAAAGTAAAAACAAATGCTCATTGGTGCACAGTTTTGTGTTAACAGTAGGAGTTTCATGTATTAATGCCAACTTTTCTCTCTTCTCGCACATTTGATTAAGAAATTATTAACAAAACGAAAATATATCGTCGCCTTAATTGTAAAACCACGTTAACTCCGAAAAATATCGATTTTGTTATTATTACCACTAAAATGTTGGTGCTATTAAGTTACACCTTCCACTGAAATTTGAAGGTCCGCAAAAGCTTATTTAACACAGTCACGAATTTTGAAGCGAAACTTCCATATAAGCAATGGAAAAGGTTGATTTTTAGTTATCCTGTAAAAAAATGGCTTAAACGGAGTTACGTGGTTTTACATTTATGCCGAGTGCCCATTTATAATTTCGTCATTTTCATTTAGTTAAATACAGTGCAGCCCTTTGATAACGAATTTCAAGGAACCAACAAAATGAGTTCTTTATATCCGAACTTCGCTATAAACAGACTCGCGTATTTTTCCCGAATTACGATAAAAAAGGGTAATGTATGAGAACAGCTGTGAAAACCAGTTTTGCGGAACCTGAGTAATGCACCACCAGAAGCAAAGTGGGAGTGGGGGTGGAATTGACGTACATACTTAGCTTGCAGCTGTGAACAAAAGAAAGTTGATTCCTCTGCTTTTTTCCACTCGCCCTGTTACAAAACAAAGGGGAAGGGGTGTTCACGGACCTCAATCTTTTGTTCTTCCGTCTTTACATGGAAACAATACCCACAAAGAAGCGGAAAATCAATACGCTCGAAATATGAACCCGTTCTGAAAACTTGACGGCAAATATTGTTCGTAATATACGGTCATTTCTTCCGTGTTTTAAATAGGCAGGGTGACGGGGATTTCATGTATGTTCGCAATATGCAATAATTTGCTATATCCGAGTTCATTATAAGTATACTTTTTCACATCTACCCGGTAATAACTCAATGCCGTTCAGGAAAGCACAAACGTTCTAACAGCAAAAATGTGCCAGTGAAGCAACTTCCATTAATTTTTCTTTTTGATAGTGTCGCTGTATATTAGATCGACAGGGTTCCCACGTATCGTGGAAAAGTTCTGGATTTTCAGCCCAGGAACTCGTACGGGAAAGACCTCTCAGCAATAATTTCGAATGAAACTGATGATCCACATACGATGCTCGATGCTGAAGCCTGGGGGTGTATATGCTCAGTCCCCCGACCGACTGGACTCCGCTTCACTTGTTTAAATTTTCAAGATTTATGTCACGGTACATTCCGGGTTCTCACAAGGACTACTATAAAGATGAAGTTTCGATTTGGGGTATTCTGGATCACTGTGGGGTGGGGCTATTGTATATATAATTTTTTTCAACTGTAGAAATGTAATTGTTCTGGGTGTTTTTTTTTTTGGGGGGGGGGGGGGGGTGTTAAAAGTTTAATTCAAAGCATTAACATCTTAAGGTTCGTAGATAACCTTGAAAATCCGAAAAGAGATAGCTTTTTGTATTATTCTGGTGTTGTCATTGATTGTCCCAGTGCTCTCAATTCGAACACAGATCTATTACTCATTGACTGGGTGGAATTTCGTGGGAACTTGCAGACGTGTAGTCTTTGACACATGGATGACGTTCTTGTTATGAATCAGTTAATTCTTCATGTGTGTTCCACATGTGGTTCAGAGAAAGATAGTGGAATGCATTTTACACTGACTAATTATTAGGAATATATAGTCATCTTGACTGATTCATGGGAAAGTATTCAGCCAACTCTATGAGTCATTTTTTCCACATTCTCAAAATGACGTTTAGTAAGTAAAATGTTTCTTACTTCACTTAGTTATATGAAAATACATAGAATTACGTAAAATAAATACATTAGGATGTTCTTTAAAAACTGTTTTTTATTTATAGTTATGCCCAAATACTGTACACGGATACACTTTTCGTTTTGTTCCTCTTCTGTGTCGTAATCGCGACTAATAATTCTTACGACTTTCTAATTTTTCCTACTAAAAGTAATGCATGAGCAATTAGTACATTTGGATATTTCCAAACTTCACATCACTTGTTCAATACTTCAATACCTTTTTGTAATACAAGGGAGTGTCTTCGTTACACGAAATTCGGAAAAACCTGGTGTCTACTGATGACCTGGTATTATTCTTTTTTTTTTTTTTTTT
>JAGDQP010016260.1:0-40937 GCA_022664845.1 Lepisma saccharinum | reverse complement strand
GTTCTGCGAGCTGCTCCAGAGATGTGGTCTCGCTCATCAGTCGGTTTCCCGGATCTAATTGCTGCTTCATATTCTGAAGAATTTTGTAATGGTCGTCTTTGTATTTCACAACATCGCACAGAGGTTTCAAATTTTCTTCACTTCTGTTACCACTTAGCAAGTGTTGAATAGCTCCGATCACATCCATCCCTGTCTCACTAAATCTGCTGCGAATTTCTTCAATGGGGGGATCGAGAACTTCGTAGAATAATCTTCTCAACTCATTGTCGTCTACCTTACACTTTTCCAAATTTATGCCTTCCAAATCAACAACCGAATCAGCGATCGTACTGGTGATCGTGCATTTGCGTTTTAATGGTGGCTGAGTCGAAGTGTTCAATACATATTCCTTTATTGCATCATCGAGGAGATTTCCAAATACTTCTACGTCTTGCCGACAAGATCGGAGTTGTTCCCTTACAGATTCTATTTTTTCTTTCATATCGTTTTTTGTTTCATTAATCTACGGGTTTAGTTTCATTAACGTCCAAAAATAAAAGTGAGAAACAAAAATGCTGAGTGCAAAGCACGTATAAATGTGAAACTAACAAGAAAATGCTGTATTTGTATCATTGAAATCGGAATATATTTTTTTTAAATTTCTTTATGATTGAAATTGAAGTTCTTTTTTGCAAAAACAGCCCTTGTCAATCAGTAACGAAATTGTGTACTTTTTATTTTGTGAATATTTTATGCTTTCTATAATCGTGATATCTTCTAGGACACGCAGAAAGTATCGTAGTGACAGTGTGTATATATTAGGGAACTTTCTTATTCTCCTGACAAACATTTCTTTTTGTCTTTGAAAACGGCTGTTTTTGCAAGAAACCTTTCAATTGAAATATTCCCATTTACGTAAATCTGAGTAATACTGTTTAACATTTGATATTAATACACAACAAAAAGTATACATTTGATTCAAAGTTTAGTGTTGTGGGCTTAGATGCAAGTGACTATTCTTTGAAACGGCTCTTGTCTTACGCCTTAACTGCTTGTAATGGTCCCATTAATGAGGCCTCAAACGCTTGAAATGAGAAAAAACAATATGAGAGATATTGGGCACGTTTAGCATTAGCACCAAGCCTATCATTTTCGAAGAAATAGTAATACGCGCTTAAATTTAATTTTCTTTGGTAAATTAAATAACAAGAATTTCATACCTGGTTTTTACTAAAACAATTTAAAAATTCTCTATAGCTTTATCTTTTAGAGCGGGCAAAATATATTTTAGGGCGGTCACTGTCCGCTCTATCCCCCACCCCCGGCTACGGGCCTGAAGTAATCATTGATTTAACACTCTCGCCAATTTATCATTGATGTTCTATCTGTACATAAAACTTTTAAAATGCATGTAACAGCACATACAATTGGGTTATTAAATTAACTGTTCCATTCTTTGATATGGTCGTTCGAAAATAAATTATATTCACATATTATTAATTCTCAGGGATATTGGAATTTGCAACTTTCAAAATGGTTGTCGGTATTTTAACAACTTGTCATACGCCCTAATTTTTAGATACGATTATATGTATCATTTATTTAACTAAACTCAACTCAATTCTTGAGGCATAATTACATTGTATAATAGTTTAGGCCAAAGACTAAGTTCATCAATATACATTCTGACAACCCATCTGTAACAATTTCCTTCAAGTGAAAGATTTATTCATCTATTGTTAAGTTGCTTCATTAAATTATCAAACAATTGGTAAACGCGAGTAATGATACATGTAGCATGAATTTTAGACAAGTAACTTCTACATTACAAACTAATAAATTTGCAACTGCCCGTTTCCATGTGTAACTATCATGTTTAATGAGCACCGAAAGAAAAATCTTAATAATGGAGCTGAAACCAAAGTAAATCCAGAAGTAACATTCTGAGAAATTTACACAACATACAAATCGATAAATAAATGTTTTAGTTAACAATTGCTTAAAATACTTTTCTTACCTCTTGTTGTCAGAAAATCTGTATCTCTTCTGACGTCACACGTAACTTTATTCCAATTGGTAGCGCCATAGTGATCAATAATAAAAGTTTCCTCTTCATCTACTCAGAAACACAATGAATACAAATAAAATAATTTAATTTATAATTTAGTATAATTTGTTGAACAATATGCTATGAATATCTATATAGCCTTAGGTCAGGCATCGTTTAAAGTGTTAAATAAAATTTGCATTTAATTAAAATATCCTTAAAACATATAAAAGGATACTCCAACAAAATTATTAATAGTATTATCTAAATATAAATCAGAAATGGGTACATCAAATTTAATACAAAGTATTTTGATAATAGCAAAATAGTTAAGTTACAGTCAAATATTTGCTTTATGATCCTCCTTATAGAAAATCGTTACTTTGCGTTTTACTTATATTTTCATAATTTCTAGTATTATGCAAGGGAACTTTCCAAAATATTTTTCTCTAAAGTAAGTTAGAGTATGATTGTATGATCTTCAATACTTTTTCCAAATAGGCTCTATAAATTCCGTTTCTTCTTTGCTCAAGAGTTTACGTGTTATAAAATTATCACCAATATTCTTAATCTTGAAAATAATAGAGCAGTTAAATATTGTAACATAGGAATGTTACAAAAATTCTGACTGATTCAATTCCATATATTTTATTTGGGCAACCTATTCGAGATGGATGTCATATATTCTATTTTTGGTCTAACAACGGTTTTGTATAAGGCTACTAACATATTTATCTTCGTGAATTTATTTCACTATTAGAAAATATTATCTGTTATTTAGCTTTATCTACACTTCATGATATACCAGTTCGGAATGTAAACTTCATATCGAAAAATATTCTCAACCCTTTATTTCATTGTAATGGGTATGCCAATGACTTTATATGTACTTACAAGATATTGTGTTTTGTAAGTATAAAGTATATAACCTTGTTGTATTGTTCGGGTCTATTTGACCTGAAACAAATTTATTTTACTAGAAAATGTTTTGCTTTGCTCTTGGTTTGCTTTGCTACGATGTTTGGTGATTTCGCTTTAAATACGTTAGCTTACTTTTCTTAAAATTTAGTTTTAAAATGTCCAAGAGTTTGTCCGTTGTTGTCCTTTACTACAAATGTACATTTCGGGTTAACATGACCAGATAGTGTTATTTGCACTTTTCAATCATTTTCTCACTGTTGTCGATATTTCATATAGGTTGTGTATATGAATAGAAAGAAGATGTCTACAGGTTTATTATAACTAACAAATACGTGTTTGTGTTAAGGAGAAAGACAGACAGACAGAAACGGTGAAGTGCTGTCTTGGGATTGAGAGGGATGGGTGGATGAACCATTCCTGTTTATTGTAGCTCAATTAATCTATGTACGTCTTGTGTCCAACGGATGGAGAACAATATTAATACATCCTCGTAAACACTAACTGTTTGGATTCTCTTAACTCTTTTTCTCCTTTACTGATAAAGCTTTCTCAGCATTTCAAAGTGTGTCTTTCTTGGGGCTGTAATGATATTTAAAATTAAATACTGATTATATACTTCTAGGATTGGCGATGTCTCCATGGTTTAACGAAATCTGTATATTATTTGTACATTCAACATGAAGTCTACGCAGTGCTGCCATTCAATAATGTAGTCTTGTTATGATGATGAATTGGCATTGCTAAATCGTAGGTTCTTGCCGAAGAGGAAACACGTATGCTTCTGGAAGTATCAAACACTGAAAAATATGCATATTCAATTGACAGGTATAATAGTGAAGACAGTAGCACGAATACGATGATTTCGTTTCTGCAAACGATCAGCTTGTTGTTCAAGTGAACTTAAAATTTTTTAGTGTAACGATATTGAAGCTATGATGCGGTAGAATATCGATAACCTACAAGAGTGTGGGCGCGTATAGTCTTCTATGTAATAAAATTTTATCGAGGGCTCTACAAATATGCCATTACAGAAATAAGTTATATGAAAAGATCATTTAGTACTTTCAATAGTTCCTCTAATGAAAAAAAATGTGGGAAAAAGAGTTTATTATTAGAATAGAAATGTATTAATTGGATCATTCTAGAAGCTTAGATTGCATTTCACGTGTTGTTGGGTGAGTAAACATCCCATAGAATATTAACTAAGAGAATTTGGGAGAAGGAATTTGGTCGCAATATGTTCGTGCAATAATTACTTTGAATATATTTTGTGACATATTTCAAGGGAATTCAGGGCACAGTATATTAAGTTATGTATCACATGTAAAAGAAAACTAATAGATGGCAAAAGATAATAGTGCATAATATCATCGTTGTCTTTGATTGTAGCGCCTTTTTCGGAGAGGGAGTGGCACTATTGATTTGGGATGGTATGACGTAAAACTTAACAGAAAGGACTGTTTGCAGACGAGTTAAGAGAGTCTGCAATCAAATTTAATATAACACATTTTTAGCACATGTGAAGGACTGAGGAATCACGAATTACTTTAAAGGGAACAAAAAGAAAGAAACAATACAGGAATTGAGCATCAAAACCATAAGGAACAACAGCCTCTAGTGGAGCAAATCGTACAACATACAAATTCGTTCCATCACGAAATAGCAACAAGACAAGTTTGATGCGTTTTGTCTGCTTCCAAATATTGTATTTTAAATGACACGCACATTAT
Organism: Lepisma saccharinum; assembly: GCA_022664845.1. Lineage (NCBI taxonomy): Eukaryota > Metazoa > Arthropoda > Insecta > Zygentoma > Lepismatidae > Lepisma > Lepisma saccharinum. Next base: position 36,260 of record JAGDQP010016260.1, on the reverse strand, counting down.
TACTGTCCGAACTGTGAATCTAACTCCTGGAAGCAAACTAGTAGTGTGGATTCTACTTATACTCTACATATCATTCACAGAAAATATATATCTTGAAGATCATATACAGACAAAGTATCTAAAAGACCTAATAAGAATTTTTGGTATTGATCATCAGCAGTGTTATGATAATAATATTAATAAAATTGCAAATATAGAGTTTAAATATTCAAAACAAATGTTATATAACAATAAACATAATTAATTTTACACAACACATAAACGAAATCATGTACATCATTTAATAATGGAACTAAAAGACTCCGAATTGTGAATTGAAATAATTAACAGTGAAATAAATGAATATTTAATATTTTTGTCACTTTCTCTGGATAAAAAGAAAGCCAAAATTAAATTAAATTATATGTTTGGGTCGTAATGACACGAAGAGTAAAAACATATAACAAATTAGAACAGAATACCAGGTTTAATATACATCAGGTTATTTTAACACAATCGTAGTTCTTTTGTTTATTTAATTCTGTGATAATTGTCTTTCTCATAAGTTACTGACTTCTCTGAATAATAATAAAATTAGGTTAGCGAATGAAATTCCCGTCCAAATGGGCCATATCTATGAAAGAAAGAAACTGCATTACCTGGTTAATCAAAGTAGTCTCCGCTTGCTCTCAAACAATGTTGCCATCGATCAGTCAATGACTGTATTCCGTGGCGAAGGAAGACTAGAGTCTGCAATGCGAAGAAATTCTCAACTGCATGTTGAAACGCTGGATCATCAGGGAAGGTCTTCCCTTCGAAGAAGTGGTTGATATGCCAGAAGAGGTGATTGTTAGTGGAAGAGTGATCGGAGAAAACGTTTCGTACTGCAACTTATAGAGAGCCTGCATCGTTTCTTATGTGACATGTGGTCTAGCATTGTCATGCAACACTAAGTCATCATGTTTGCTGAACATTACTGGATTCCTATGAATAAATTTACCTCTACATTTCCTGGTGTTCAGCACCGTAACGCTCTGTAACCTTGTCTGAGAATGAGTCGATGGATCACTCACACCATAGCATACCCTTCCAGAAAACAACAACGTCCATCGCTGGAGCGGTTGTTTAGAACACAATTATTTATTGCGATCCAACCAATGACCTGACGTTTACGTTTGTCATAGCAGATCCATTTTTTTCATCTGAAGTGACAATCCGAAAGAGGAGATCTAGTTATTCCTTACACTCAGAGAACTGCACACCTCCAGACGGAGATTACAGTTGGCCGGTGTCAACTTATGCTACACTCATAGATCCACCTTTTCACCTTACCGATCGCACGTAGCCGCCAACTGACAGAAGTATGATGTCCCGAACCCTTTTCCTAGTGTCCGCTTCCACGGTGTTCCTGATCAGCTCATTTTGCAATGTTGTGTCATCGGAACGAAATTTCAGAAACCAAAAGCGAATGGTGAGATCCTTCTCCAATCATGTCCCACTGTTAATATTTTGTGTGGCTTGCTGTGCAGAGTGTTCCAGTTTAAATTCGTGAAGAAAAGAACTTTCAATTGTGTGTCCTTCATGGTGCATTTAATACAACCCTGTTCGATAATATGCTGTCTCCTGTCTTTGTAAATACCCCAGTCGGTTTGCTCGACGTATACAAAGTTTGCGACCTTAGATGTGTTATCTCAGTCGATCTCTTTGTGCTGTTGTTGAACTAGTTTCCCATGTGTTCAACTAGTTTTCCATGTGTAAAAACAACCATTTCATTTGTACCAACCCAATAATAATAATTGATTATTTGTTGCAACAATTTGCAAAAATTTTACAAAGATAATTCGAAATAGTATGAAAATTGATTGTTGTAAGACACAAGAACCCGTAAATCTTAGTAAGTTGTGTTTTGATACGGAAATAGTTCAAGACAAAATGAAACATTTTCTTAAGATGATATGGTATTTTAACATACAGTATCACCATACCATTTACAATTTGTATTGGTACGTTCTATGTTTCATTTCATTGTAAATAGCTGACGACTTACAGGGAAAGTTTCGGTCTTTAATTTGGTATGCATTTAGTGAATGTATGTGAAGTGTGGCAATATTATAGCAAGGAAAATACAGTAATAGTACCAAATGTATAGGTTATTATTCTTTACCGATATATTAGTGTATACGTATACCCTTTTCTCCCCAGATGTACCTTCAATTGTTGTAGACATGCTACCACTTATATTAAATTTACTTAAAGAAAAAGTTTAAAAGCACACGTTTCTGACAAGGCTGAATTCTTTTATAACAAAATAACTTAAAACGTAACAGTTTCGGAAGTATACCACATCCTTCCTCAGGCTACACACTACAACTAAAATTTAAAGAATTACTTAATCAGTAAAGAAAGGAGATAGTATTTTCTTTCCACCAATCAGGTGTCACTACTAAATAAATGTTCACTTTTCTTCCACTAGCGCTGCCCTCCCCTGGGGAGCGTATCTGCCATTGACCAGTCAACATCCCATAACAACTTTTAACTAATAATTGCCTGAAGCACCTTTAAAAAATCTTTTCACGAAAACAAGTCCCTCGCTACACCGGCTTAAACAAAAGAGCTTAAATATTAAATAAATGAATTTATAAAGTTCGTGAATTTCGCACAAGTTAAAAATACGAAGAATGCATAACTAAATAAGAAATAAACTAAAATAACAATGAAATCAAAAAAGATGAATAAAGGTTATGGATATAAATAAAAAGTTTTAATAAGTAAATAAAATTAAATAGAAATTAAAGCTCTCAAAAAAACGTATAAGATTTGCCGGTTAGCGTCCTCATAATGCTGTCTTTTTCCTCCTCAGTTCTTCCTTTTTCAAAGATACTAGCTATCATTAGAAGAAAGAAGATTAGAACGGCAGCGTTCTATATATATATATGCATAATGGGTTTTCCTATATTTCAATGCTTAAAGTAACTAAGGAACTAAGTGTCATTATTTTGAAAATTTGATATTTACAGAAATGACAATATTTTTGCTTGGTATTTATGTTTTCTTCAATTAACGAATATAAATTTACCATAATAAGGATTTTATTAACACCCCAGTGAATTTAGTTTAACACATTAAACAAATATTGAATAACAAATTAAAAGTAGAAATTTCTGGAGTTGCCATAGAATATACAGCTTGCTTTTTACGTTTACCTTAACGCAATTAATTCAAACTATTCAAAATTGTGGTGCTGTGTATGTGGCTGATAACAAATTCTTAATATATTCTTTGTTTTTCATTGTATACATAATCTAAAATATTAAAATATACATACAGATATTTATTAACTCAATTATTTGTTTTTAGTAAGATTAATTTAAAAATCGAAAATTTCAAATTATTCAGCGAAATGTCTAGTATAAAACTATGTATTGTTATAATTCAGATACATATTTAAGGGTTGTTTTATGGTCTAGTAGATGTTTGATTTAGATTATACTCTACATTACATTCAGTTATAGAATTAAGTGCAAAATCCTATAAGAGGGGTTCTTAGATTAGATATTTAAATATATCGTCTGAAGTAAAAAGTTGGATTAATTTAGTTTCTTGTGTGTCGATCTCTAACCTTTTGGTATTTACTTACCGTTTACACTACAAATATCAATGTTTTTAACCAGAATTTCTTGATACCGTTCTTCGTTAAAAAGTTGAAGTTTTATCTCTTGATGTTGGTAGGAAGAAACATTATATATCATTGTCTTGTAATACCAAGAGTCAATCTAAAATGCAAGAAAGATACAATACAAATTTCATCACAAGCTGTTCTCATTTTCACAGCCGAACATAACACAAAACCTCTGTAAATATAAATGACAATAGATGTTCGAAAATACATTTCAAATGATATCACCAGCTTATCTGTAGCTTATATGGACACACAGATGTTTAGAAAATTGCGGACGAAACAATTTTAGAATAGCAGAAAATAGCACGGTATACCAATATTAAACCCATATTCAAAACAGATTTAAAAGAAAGATTACATTTTCTTAGATTGGTATATAAGATACTAAAGTCCTTATAAGTTCTTCGAATTCATATCGCTTATAAAACTTTTCACCAGCCAGCCATTTCCCTATGAATACGAGTGTATATGGCAAGGGTTGATATGAGTAGAAATATAAATTGAAATATAAATGTTTTGCACGGAACGACTTATTGGATGTTCCGATATAATTCCTTGGGATACCTTGAAATTGTTTAATCGAACTTTAAGATATTATAGAAATCTTCATTGGAATAAATTTAGGAAGCCAGTTACGTAGTAATGACAATAAATCTAGGTTCCCATTTGTAAGTGCTATTACGCTTCTCGTTACGATGTACACAATATATCCCCCTGAGGCAAATCGAACAAATGTATATAACTGTTACGTCTATACATACAAGATGACTTCAAGATTATGTTTTGTTTTTAAATGCAATTTCGCAATGTTAAAACATGCCTATAGCCAAATAAAGAAGGTATGTAGTATCTTGGTCTATATATGTTTTCAGCTCTTATGGGTATGTTATCAACTATATATACTTCTTGCATTAAGCAATCATTAATAATTTTTAAGGAAAATTAACATCATTCATAATATAATTCCCCTATATTTGATCCTTTCATCTGAGCTGCAATAGACTGTTCAATAAAATGTATCCTTCATTTCACATATTCAATTCCTTCACGCAAAAGTAAATGATGTTTGATACTAATTAGCTACACACAATATCAAAAGAAAACCTATTGTATAGAATAATCCAAGTATGGGTGCTACTAAAATTCCTCCTCAACAGTATACTTTATTGTAAAGTTCAAATCAGTTGGCTCTCTCCTCTGGATCAAATGTCTGTTACTTAATAAAATATTTACAATGGTTTGCTTTACCCTAAAGATTTTGGTAATGATTTTATTCAACTATATATATGTTGGTAAAACGTATTATATGTGCTTCTATTGTACAATTTCCTATATAATATTATTAAAATTTAATATTACTTAAATTTTAATAAGCTAGTTTGTATTAAAATTTAACACGTTTATATTATGTTAAATTTAATACAAAGGACAAGAAAAATATCCTGAATGTATAATGTATGCACATCAATCGTAATGAAGACCGCATAAAGTGATAGAAAAAACTTAGCAGTTTGCTTCGTGAAAATATATAGCTTTATAACAATCAATTTAATAACTCATAAGTTTGAGAAAACAAAGTGAGAATTAATTTAGTTATTTTTTTTATTTCAAATAGAGAATTACAATATGAAAATGTTAATTATCCATAGATTTCAAGTATCATCTTGAAAGGAAACTAATTTCGTTTGTGTACTTCGTTGTAAAATCTAAAGAGTAATGGATCAAAGGAAAATGGAAATAGAGCTTCAGTGATCCCTGGAATTTCCTTTGTTCTTTTCACTCTACCGGTATGTGCTCGGGTAAGCACGCACTTCTCTTTCAAGTTAATAAACGTATAATGTAGTTATAATAACGTAATTATCAGATAAATAGTGGACCTTTAATTCTTAAAAGTCGTAAGATAAAAACATGTAAGGGACAATCGTAAAAACGCGGCAGTTTTCGTTCTGTTTTTAAAAACCATAAAATAATCGGTAACTTTAGATTATTCAAGCCATAAATTGCTTCAAATCTGAGTTAAACCTTAGTTAACATATACATTAAAAGTGCTAAATTATATCGTATAATCACTACGGTCAAACAAATACATTAATATTTTAAGTTGTCAGTGGATTTGAAGTTTAAATAAATGTCAACCTTAATAATCAAATTACGTTATGAAGAGCAATCTACAATTTGTAAAGGATCTTCAATTTTTTTTTATCTGTGTAGCCTCGTTTCATGGGTTACTGCATTATAAAATCTGAAATTAAGGCCTGTGATTGCAATGCGTGTGTAGTCCGTCTCATGTGTTCTGAAGAATAAGTTTCGATGTAACCAATGTTTGGAGAAAATAAATATTACGTAAATGCAATGGAACTATATAGTGCAAAATTTCCTTTGTGTTGTCATTTATTTGTATTGGTTTACAGAATTTAATTTTAGTCAGTTTAAGGCTCTTCTTATTCTAAAACGGAAGCATTCTGAGCTCAATTCTTAGGTTCTTGGAACTCATTTCTTATTAACAGTTCACTTTTTATTTAAGATTAATGCACGCGGACTGATACACAAAACGAGACAACTCCTTGTGCATTAAATACTAATGAATTTATATTTCTTTCTTCATGGTTTGCGATTGTCATTTATATTAGCAAATCTCTTTTATCTCGAGATTGCTTCTTCACCTGGAGTGTATTCATAAGCCAGGATCTTGATAAAGAATGCGTGTTACGTCTGACGGTTTATTTTGATAAATAGTGAGACTCTTATTTGTTTCTAGTCCTATTTTAGTTCTGGTGTGAGTGAGAGTCTTATAACAAAAATACGTATGTTGTGATTCATCTCAAAATAAGGTTTATTCTGATTCCTCCTCCGTTCGTTCATTATCTATACTCCACCATTATTGAATTGAATCAGGATTCCGGTATTTTCACAGTATTCTTTAGAGATATAATTTCACATTGTAATTCAGCTTTCTAGCAGTTTGTGATTTAAGTGAGTTTTGCTGCCAAGATGTTGTTTTGCTGGTTTCAATACCTCTTCAATAAAACAGAATTAATAATTTAGTAATATAACTAGTGAAATAGTTACCACATATTATTAAGATGAGATTCCAAGAATGAATATTGATGGATTTTTCTAATTTTGAATTCACACATTGTAGATAATTTACTAACAAACCTTATGTCTTATGGAGCTTGCTAGTTCATCGCAGCAGAAAGAAGCCCTCGCCATTGGATTTTATCCTAAGCAACATAAAGCCAGTTTCAATATTAAACACCTTTCGAAGATTTCTTCCAATATTGTCGTCACAACGACGTTTAGGTCATCTCTACGGTCTCGTTCTCTCCGACTTACCAACCGCAATAGAATTTAATCTGCGTTCAACTCTATCTGATGCACTACCTTAGCCTTAGTTATTTCATTATTATTATAACATCGTATAAATCGTACAATCTGTAGAGTTCTTCACTAAGCATTGTTATGAGTCATCTTGTCTTCTTTCGCCCGTAAACGTTTCTTAAATCTCTATTTGGAAACAAACGTAATCTATTTCAACTGCCTGGGTCGCACTCTAACTTTTGCAACCGTAAAGTATCAACGGCAGATTCTGTATACTTTTAATTTCAGCTTTCTTCATATTAACCGCAAGAAGATAATTTTCTGGACTGAATTAAAACATGCGTTGGCCCATACCAAGCGATTTCTATTTATTCGGTAACTTTCTTCTTGCTAGTTATGCATGTTACTAAATATTTAAATTTATTTACGTTCTCCACGATCTCATTATTAATTGTTATATATATATATATATATATATATATATATATATATATATATATATATACAATATATTTAAAAAACAATAGCAACATATCTTGACATAAGCGTGACATCAATAATCTTTTCTTTCCAACAATCAGAATAAAATAACAATTGAATTTAAACAAAATCTAAAAAAAAATCTTTAAAGAAGGAAAATCTCATCTAATGCCTTCCCGGAAGGCAACGTACCAAGAATAGAAGATACATTCCCTCGCTGAATTGCGATACTGAGGCGCTGGATTAGGAAGGTGGTCGCGCGAGCAACACCTGAAACGACCTGTATTCACCGACCAACTTCTTTAATAAAATGAAGGCCTGCCGTGCCCCAAGTACCACTTGACTCAATTACGATCGCAACAAAAATATACTGTGCAAGTAGATTAGAGTATTTTCGATTTTTATCGGCCTCTCTACGAATAGCAGCACCACCCGCTTTCAAAGAATAATGAGTAACATTTGAAATGGCGAAAGTATCAGCGCAGGTGAAATCCCATAATAGAGGTCTTCCTCTTTTCCATGGAACTAGTGTCATTCCATCAGGTCTCTTACCGTCGGAGCGGCTACAGCCAGATGGTTCTCGTACCGATGGTACATTAGCAGAAACTAGAGCTCTGAGGATGACATCATTGACACTAGAATGACGCATGTGTCTACCAGCACTCCTGATACAGGAGAGACCGTGAAGGCCCTGTTCATCCACGAATGCTACACAGGCTGGACAACGATGAGGTACACAGACGTCTGCTCCTAAACGTAAGGCAACAGCAACCCGGAAGCTTTCATTCGAAAGATGTAGGCCAAGAGGAGGAGAAGGCAAAGCTTGGAGCCAAGCACCGGACTCAGGTGAATACGCTGCTAGTAGCCTGGCTTTATCTTCAAGACAAGTAGCGGATTGTAGTAACTGCGATTGTGTACGTTTGATGATAGGATCGTCCCAAGAAGACTGAGAGCTATTGACATCCAAAGAAGGAGAATTTAAACCACTTAACGTAGACCATTTTGCTGAACAATCTTGAATAGGGGCGTCCGGGTGAAGGCAAAGGCACAGTGGAAGGATAGACTCAACGAGACGACGAGAGCCATGGAAAGACGCTAAAAAGGACGGAATCGCCAAATCCATGGCCCGACGAATGCCAAGTCCACCTGACCGAACAGGTAGGGTAGCCTGTAACCAAGCCTTGCCACTCAAAGAACAATTAAGGATCGATTCGAGGCCTGCCTGTAAAACACAATCGTAAGCCTGTAACAAGGACTCTTCCCGCCAAGAAGGAGAACAACGTAAAAAGTACATTAATCGTGGGATGGAAAAGGAAGCACGAAGTAGATAGAATGCTGAATGTGCTGAAATCAAAGATAAGCGGGAAAAGAAAAATTCAAGCTTAGAAATCTTCTCAGTCAGTAGACTGCGTAGGGCCTCGGTAGGGATGGCGGAGCCAAGTAGATATGCTGAATCAGAAGTTATAAATCGTATTCCAAGAGCCAAGTCCATGAATCTTGAATAAAGAGCATCGTTCTTGTCTTGCGGAACACTTAGAAAACTAACTTCACACTTCGAAAAATTCAGATGTAAGCCAATTTCTGAAGATGTATCCCGAATGTTAAGTAAGGTAGAAAGAACTAGGTCTGGATCGTCCGCGATAGTGCCATCATCTAAATACCATAAGTTTAATTCGGTTGTTATAGAATTGACCATAGATTGTAGTATAATTGCAAAAAGAGCAAGACCGAGGGGATCACCATCCAATCCACCTGCGGATCCAGAAGGGAAAGAGTTTATAGCTTTCAAGAGTTCGGAGGCAGACACTCGAGACATTATGGAAGCAGAAGGAGGAGGATCCGGCAAAATGAAAGAATTAGAGGGAGGTGGATGTTTTTCTCTTTAAATCTTTCAAGATATTGGCGTCTGGTGTAACTACTATGTCGTCGGAGGTAAGTAAGCGAACCGCACCACGAATATCTCCATCAGCAATCTTGTTTTCAACCATCTTGATGTTGAAAGAATCAGTAGATGAGCTGGTTTTCCGTCGTTTTGTTGAAGGGCAAGGAATTGCATCACGATGATTGTCGAGCCAACAACGAACTTCTTGCTTAACCAAAGTAGTGAGATAAGTGTAGTAGTGTTGATAGGCATCACATTCTTTCAATCATTAACTGCAAATCTCGCAAACTATCTTTATAAAATTACTTATCTGTACTCTGCTTATGGGGATACTGAGACACACATTTACAACCTTAACAAGTTTTCCTCAGAATTTTTAATTGTACCAGGATGGTGTATAGTTTTTTGAAAGAGGCATACACTTTCTTAAAATCCATGAGCAACTGCTGAACCGTTCCATCACATTTCCACATTTTCGCAAATATTTGCTTGAAGGCAAAAGCTGATCCAATTTAATTCTCTTTTCTCTTAATGCACGCTAGTGGCCACCAAATATTTCATCTACTTATACTCTTAGGCGTGTTAGCAGGATATTACTCAACAACTTGTAACATATTTTCAATAACGAGAACCGCGATATTTATTACAGTCAGATTTATCGCCTTTTTATACATCGGATCTATTACTGAAGTTCTCCATTCTTTTGAACGCTCCTTCTTTCTCCATATAGCACTTACTAATTTATGTATTTCCTTGACTAATGGTACTTCTCTCAGTTCAATTAATAAAACAGGGATGATGCAAATCCATGGTGATTTTATTTTTTCATTATCGAAATCTCAACCTCAATCTCGCTAGGTTCGGGAATGGATTTCACATCTCTTCTTGCGTGTTCCGGTGTTTATTTTAAGAAGCTTCTCGAAATAGTTTAATTTGTTACTGGTTCTGCCTGATGGTATCCTTGTTCATTTCTAGCCATCGCTAGGCTTGAGTAATAACATTTACTTAACAAGTATACTCCCTTTCTCCTCTATTTCCTTATGTTTATGGGTCACATATTTTGGCTTTATGTTTCTAAACTCGCGTGTGTTCTTACTTTTACCTTTACTGTAGTGGTTTAAATTTACTTCGATTTAATTGTTTAGCCATCCCCTGCTTGATTGGTTTCGTTCTTCATCAAACCTAATCAATCCTTAATCCAACCAAGGTTTGTTTCCTCTCTTTCCTTCTCACCTACATGTTAATTTGCTTAGACCTTCACGGTGTCACAAATAGTCTCAAATATACAAAAGAGGTACAAAAGGGTTTAGATTCACCGTTATACATATTTATTAAGTTGATACAGTTAAACATGGTGGTAAAAATTGCAATTTGGATATAACTACAAAGTTAATTAGGCGTATTGATGAATAATTGTTTGACGTCTGGCATGTTTTCATATTTTAAAAATGTTCAAGTTACTATATTCAATATTCAGAGAACATGTATTTAAGAAGGGTGAACTCAAACAAATCCAATTACTGAACACAATGAATAATGTCCCTATGTTAGCGGTTGATCTCCGGTGTGGTAATAAACTAATACAGTTTCAGGTTGATATAGGAACATCTGTAACAGTTCTAGATGAGTTTTTTTATCATACTTTTCAGGTAATACCCGAAACCAATCCGATCGTAAGCTTACTAGAGTGGCAAATTTACCTTTAAATGTTATTTGGTCAATCTTACTACGGGTCATTTATAACGAAAGGTTATATTTGTTACAGGCAACAGTCGTAAGCGATTCTATGGGTATTGCAATTTAAGGAAGAACTTGGTTGATAGCTATTTGGCCACAATGGAAAAATAATATATTAATTATTTCTCCAGAAATGGTACAACCTGTTTTGAGTAGTAAAACTACTGGCTCAATATTTAAAAAAAAAAAACAATTGTTAGAGAGATATGGCTCCGTATTTAACGATGACATAACTGTACCTTTAAAAGGATATAGAGTACAAATCGAGTTACAGCCTCAAGCGTTACTTACATTTCGGAAATATTATTATATCCGTATACGATTGAGAGAACCTATTAAAGCTGAACTAGACAAATCAGAAAAATTTGGTGTAGTATTACCAATATCGTGTAGGAAATAGAAAAACACTTTTGGTAGTAGTGAAGAAAAGTAATAATAAACTGCGTTTATATTTAGATTTGAAGAACACTTTCAATAAGTTTCAGATAAAATTTCTTATTCTTGCCAGAACTCTAAGTAATTTTAAATAGTTTAAACCAGATGATTGTTTTACATTACTAGATCTCAGGGGTGCTTATCTGTAACTGGAAGTAGACGAACAACCTCAGGAATATCTAGAAATAAGCACCCATGGCGTCTCTATAAACAAACTAAATTAGTTTTCGGATTGAATAATTCAGCGGTTATTCCAAGCATTTATGGATAGCATTCTGGGAGATATTAAAGAAGTAGTTTGCTACTTGGACGATGTCCTGGTACATGGAAAGAACAAACCAGAGTGTTATTTCTGGGTAATACAGGTATTATATAGGTTTCAGCAATTCAATGTCAAAGTTCGTCAAGATAAAGTTCATTCTTCCAGGATGAGATTGCTTTTCTGGGATTTACTTTATTTGAAAAGGCATTAAAGTATCAAATGATAAGGTAAAAGAAATTATGGAATGCCCTAAACCTAAGAACACAACTGAATTTAAGTCATTTAAGGCATTGTTGCATTTTCTCATCGGCATCTTCTTAATCATTCCATGCAATGTTCTTCATTGTATGATTTGCTAACCAAAGTCGCCAGATGGGACTAGATATAGCAGCATAGCTTAGAATTCAATAATTTAAAACATTAGTTGCAAATTTTCTAAAGTTGAAAACAGTCAGAGTAGATATGGAGGTAGTAATTCTTATTGATACCAGTCCATACTGGGTGGGAGCAGTACTATGTAACAAAGTAAATGGTAAGGTCCAACCAATATACTTCACATAACTTCAATTTGTCTTAGCCACTTTGTCTCTAGCTTAAAGTAATTATCTTCAGTATGAAAGCGAAGCGGCAGCTGTAATATTCGCCATAAAAATGCACAAAAACATTTTTGGTCAAAGGGTAGAACTTTACACAGATTCTCTGCAGGTAAAATTACTATTTAGAGGTAGAAATATTCCTAACATTGTCTTCCTAAAAATGCCTCACCCCGCAATCAGAGATGGTGTTTCTTGATTGCCAATTACGATTTAAATATTATATATTTTAAGAAAGTTCAAATTGCAGAGTTTTTGTAAAGTGTCCCTTTAAAGGAAGAGGTGGGAGATCATGAAACTTCAAATCATTATGTAGCTTTCGTCGAATCATCTTGAGTTGGACATGATGAGGTGAAATCGGAACCTTTAAAGGATTACCTTTAACAAAAGGTCGTATGTTGTATAAAAGACCGTTGGCCACATTCTGTACCAGCTGTTTCGAAAAACACGGAAATAACACATTTCTTTAAGCTTAGCATCAATTGACATTAGAGGCAGTTGCATTTCGTAGGGTAATCGGATAGTGTTGCCACAAAGTCTACGCAACTCTTATCTCAACCTTTTCTATAGTCAACATTGGGGCTTACACAAAATCTTAGGCACAGTCAAGGATGTATTATGGTGGCCTTGATTAGAGAATGATATCAAGGAAATGCTTTAGAACTGTCTAATCTGCAACGCTATGGCTAATCGGCCAAATCAAAACAGCTACTTTTCATGGCCACCAGCTAAGGTTCCTTGTGAAAGAATTCATCTGGATTTTGCTGAGTGTTGAGGATGTAAACTTTTAATGTGTGTCGATAGGTTTTCTAAATATCTAATGGCATTGTTGGTGAAATCCACTGGAAGTGTTGAGGTGTGCAATACGCTAGAAGAATATTGTATGAATTGTGGATATCATCAAGTTGTAGTTACGGACAATAGACATCTTTTTCATAGTCTAGCGTTCAATTTTTTTGTCTTCAAGGAACATTGAAATACTTCATTCCCCTGCATATCACTCCTCCCCCTAGCAACTGGGCAGCGGTTAAAGCGGTCAAATCTCTTAAGAATGCGTTACGTGGAAGACGGATTGAAAACAGTCAATAAGGGAACTAACAGGAAATTCAACGTTGGTTAACAGAAACACTCGTAATGACATCCACGGCTTCTGGTAGTTATCCTCTACAGACCATAATGCCATATACTCCTCGAACCCGTTATAATCTGGTTAAGTTTCCTTGAAAGCATTTTGAAAAGAACAGGAGTACACAGAACACATTTAACGGTAAAACTGCGTGGGGTGTTAAATCATCGAGACAAATCACCAACGTTTGAAGAAGCAGCTCTAGTTAATACTGTAGGTAAAAATATTTTCTTGGTTAATGTTTATGGCCGTCCACAAGCACCAACTACGTTTCTTCAAAGTCGATTAAAAAGCAAACAATAATTCGCATCAGAGGATGATACCTATTAATTATGGATTGTATGGTGACTCGAGAGCGGGAACTCATCGCTTGCCTCAAACAAATATGAGTACTCATTCTAAACGTTTAAGAAAAGTTCTGTCATAGAATAAAGACCACTAACTTACCTCATTTATTAAACTTTCATGCCATTGAATTTGCTAATTATGTTAGGTTATGGCATAATATTAAACAGGTGTATTCGAAACGAATTTCGATGTTAATGATAATTTTATATTGAGAACATGTTTTCTTCTCTCTGTTTTTCACGCAATATGAATATGCTTAAATATACAGGATCTTAGAAAAAAGAGATCTCTCACAAGTACACTATCCCTAGTGTAAATAACGTTCTTGATATTTCACTTACTTGTGAAAATTTTAATTTTCATGTATTTTCTTTAAATGTTGCCTCATGCCCTCCAGATTTATGTCAGATGCATGTTCTTTTCAAAAGCTATAGTAGAGGTGAGTGCAATGTTGCTTATTGAGTTCACTATTTCAAACAAAAGACTTTATTTGAGTCTGGTCCAGGAACGTTAAAGATAGATTAAGATTCTTGCAAGTTTTTCTCTTGGATCTATGTAAACTTTTGTAGGTGGAGTCTACTACTTTGAAGAAAGAATATTCGATTGAAGTGTTTATGTAAGATGAAAATTACGTTTAAGTAATTAAGGATGTGCGGAGTAAAATAGGTATTTCTAAGGAGAACGTCTTGTATGATGTATTAACGTTTGGGCTATTCTATTTGGTAAATGTTGACTTATTACTAGAATGTATGTATCCGGGAACTACTACATGTTTTGTGGCTTGATAAGAAGTAAATAGTTTGGTATTATATTCGTTTGTACTGCACTTTACATATTAAGTATAGGTGGAATTCATACACTCCCCAATTGGCAAAAGCAAGATAAGTTTGCTTTGATTTACTTTGACCACGACTTCTTTAGACGTTGTGCTTTTCTCATCATTTATTATAGTTCACGATTTACCACTTAGCAAGAATATAGTGAAGGTTACAAGTGCAACGTCCAAAAACGGTGCTGTGCTGCCATCAACATCAAGGGTTAGTAATGTACCCTGCTTGGTCTTACAGAGTGCAAAATCATACGGTTTTTTGAGTCATTACTAAGATGGTACCCAGATACCGACGTCGTGTCTCCGATGAGTAGTTTTTTTCAAACCCGAAGACTTAAAAAATCAGAGGTGCCATTGACAAGAATGATTTCTAATGACTTTATTACCTACGTTTTACTAAGATTGTCTATGTACTTAAATCGCTTAGTCTCGTCTCCATACTTAGAAAGAAATATCTTATTTCTTCCTTTTTCCTTCTTTCTGTGCATTTAGTTGTAAGGGTTTCTTACAAATTTAAGGTTTTCGAGGGTGCTCCTACACATTTACTCCAGTTCTGATAATCCTTCGTATATATCAGTTTACAGGTTTATTCTAATTCCTACGGATGCAGTCCTGTGATTCAATAAGGATATTCCTTACTTGCTTATCGCATCAGGTAGTTTGAAACTTGGCCATGAAAATGTTCTGTTTATCCATAAATATACCTCCCAAATAACGAAAATATACCTTAGAGTTATGATTTTTTTTCTTTCGGAGAGAAACGAAAAGTTACGGACATAGGCTTTAAGTCTAGATTCTTAAATAGGTTCTAACTCTAGATTCTACAAATTGTAAAGTTTACTCAAAGTGAAACAATATTATTTATTTTAATATTTAATAAATTTCTTATTTCATGTTATTAAAATATTGACGTATACGGAATTTCATGTTGCTCTACAGTAAAATCTAATAATTAGCGATTAGAATTAGATTATTATGAAAACTAGAGTTGCATTACTGTGTACATAAATGTTTTTTATCGAATAATTGCTGGTTATATTATTCAATAAGTCAAAATGTGGATATGTGGAACTAAATGTTTAAAAGAAAACTATTACCATTTAATCCAAATGCACATAAATGCTCAGATAATCTATTTGTGAAAGATTATACAAATATATATATTTCAGTTTAGCATTATCTAACTTAAATCATGGACTATTATATACCATTTATTTAAACTCACTGTAGTAAAACTTAATTACAAACATGTTATAGTCAACGTTTTTGGTAATGTTTTTTTTATACCATATTTAACTATTATAATTCGAAATGTCGTTCATTAAGTAAATTAAATGTAAAATTGTTGAACCATTCTCTTAACAGTTCAATAATGTTTAGATTTTATTGAGATACAAGTTTTAGTTTAGAAACAAATCTCCAATAATTAGATTATCTTACCATATATTCAGAGTGAGTTAATAAATAAGCCTCTGTTTCATCTCCCCTTTCCTGTTTTATATACAATGTTAGTTGATTTGGTGAATATTTTGGCATATAATAAGTAACTGAAAGAGATATGTGTTTAGTATGTGGAACAACAGACACACTTTCCATACGTCCCATTGTTTTGTGCAGTTGAGCAACGTAGTAGCCATCTGCAAGTATAAAATTATAATCATTACCACAAAATAAAAAAAAAAAATCTGATTTACTTCACTTAAACGAAACAGATGATCTATTGAGAGGTTAACGTGTTCGTTTACAGGTTTAATTCTCGCCAAGGTCTATTGAAAGCAGTGGTCGAAGTCTACTTTGCCAAAGAAATGTAGATTCCGTCCTTGGAAGCTCTCCAGCTCCTTAAAGGCATTAATGGCAATTCAATCAATCGAAAGAGAGCAAAATATACTTTAGTTGAAAATGACAAAATAAAAAGTTTTCTTCCTTTTAAGACTTGACTGAAGAGTTGCATCAAATAATAGAAAGTGGTTTTCTAATAGAAGTACTTCCCCATCCTAATACGTACTTCCTTCATAACATTGCTTTTCATACTTCACTACAGATCTTTATTAAAATTTAAATAAATTTCATTTGTCGAATATCCTTAGAATTTTTATAGATCGAAACAACACATTGTTTAGATTTGATAATATATGGCAACCAATAATATTCTGTAGATTTTTACCATAAAGTGGGGAAAGGCGATAACATGAAGTAATATGTACAGTCACTTACAAAAGTAATCGGAGGTTTGAGTTGTAAGAAATAATAGTTATTTCCTCCATAATATTTGTTTCACTGTACGCCTAAAAGGTTGATAACCAACATGACAATACAAATATACGTGAAAACATGGCATGCCAGGATATTCCTCCATTCGGAGGAGGAAAGATTGAGTCATTCACCATCATTTAGAGTTCCATGGGAGGAAGAGGCACAAATCCCAATCTTGTCTTGTTCAACCACATACACACGCACAAAGAGAGAGAGTGCGAGAGAAAGAGAGAGAGAGAAATAATAAAGAAAGAAAGAAACAGAGAGAGAGAGAGAATGGACGAAGACTGGAATGAAGAAAAGAGAGGAGAAAACAAGGAAAGAGGGAAAGAAAAATGGCACAAGACATGGAAAGAAATGAAATTATAACGCTTATGAGTACACAGTTTCCGTCTCTTTCCCCTTTGCCCGTTCTATCTCTGTCTTTTCTTTCTCCCTCTTTCTATCTTTCAAGAAAGTAAATAAATTCCGCTTGCTTGTGGCGTGCTTATTCACCAAATTCCTACCGGTAAGAGTAACTTGAAATTTATTAGAAATTCTGCGGTCAAAGTGATTTTGGCACAAGTGGGTGATGTAAACTGTTGGAGATTTAAATAAAGCACCGAGAGCACCAGCTGTTAGCTTCCTAGCGTAGCGTATTGCTAGAAAGCTAGCTCACGAAATAAAAAAAACGGGTTCTATCCCCGGCAAGCGGGTAAGATTTTTCTTCTTTGTTTCAAAAAAATATAGTTATAAAAGTTTTAATTTATTATTATTAATTACTTTTTTGCATTTTCAAGATTGTTTTAAAAGTACAGTTTTTGTAAAAAGAAAGTTAAGATTTTTCTTCTTCATGTCATATTTTTTCAAAGTTCAAATTTATTATCAATAATTGTTTTCTTCCATGTGTCGCAGAATATATAAAATTAGTGAATATGGGTAAGGGTAGGCAAGGTAAGGTAAGGTTCGTTAATATAACTTAAACTTTCGTTTCTTTCTTTCAAAATATATTTATATCTGATTGTGCGAACCTTACCTTACCTAACCTTCGCTAACCCATGGCAACTCAAAATACAACTCGATGGAGAGAGGCGCAGGCATCGGTTAGCGGTGGGCACTCAAAAATGCTACATTGCATATGCCCACCGCTAACCGGGAGCTGCGTTCCCTTCGGACGCACCGTACCCCCTTGCACGCTATGAAGGCCAGTCCTCAATTATTTATATATATACTAGATTTCAGCAGCCTTTATGTGTATGTCAAAGCAATTATTAATAATAAATATGAACATATAAAAATATATTTTTAAATAAAAAAGAGGAAAGAGTTTGCTCTTGCCGGGATTCGAACCCAGGTTTTTTATTTTTTAAACCAACATCCTACCGCTACACCAAATTATTACGTGGTAACTACTGGTTTGGTCGTTGTGTCTACAGTGGATGGATAACGCCGGAGTATGTCACTATGATGTCGCAGGCACGATGACTTCCAACCTTTTAACTATTTTCATCTTCAGATTTTGAGTGCGGGGCGTAAAATATTGTATGATGCCTATTGTATGATGCTATTTTCGTTAGTGGGCCATCGATTCCGCGCAAAATTGCACTTGTGCCAGATTATCATCCCGGGCATGTGTGTATGATTTTAACTTAATTCTAAGAATATCAGTCTACTCAAGTCAAATGCAACAAATAAAGCCCGCATAAGGTAAACAATGTTTCAAAAAAGTTGTAGAGCGTTGGTTAGCAATCGGATAGTGCTGGTATCGATTCCAGCTGTCGACTATTCTAGCTGAGGTTTTCCAAGTTTTTTCCTTACCCATACCAGGCAAATGCTGTGATGGTACCTATAAATAAGCCCTGGCCGTATATCTTGCAACACACTCTCCCAACTCTATCCAGGTTTTATCCTCATATGCTTAATGGCCTTAAAATAATTTTAAACAAACACTTCTAGGATTTTTTACCCCACCCTATCCCGGGCAATTGTTATGCTTAAACAACATAAATCAATCCACACATTCACACAAACCATACAATGTAGATGTGAATATAAGAATATAATATTCTGGGTGTCAAGAATATTAAGATACCCCGCTCATTCTTCCTTGTCAATTCTCGGTGGTAGAGCGTTGGCGTATCATTCAGGAGGTCATGCGCTCGATCCCAGCTGTGGACCGTCCTGGCTCAGGTTTTTCCAGGTTTTTTCCACAGTCACAGTAGGCAAATGTCGGGATTGCAACTTCAACATAGGCTCTGGCCGACACCCTCCTTATCCCGTATGTGCCTTTGATGATGAAAGGCCGTAAACAAAATTCACATTAACTGTCAATTCAAAGTGCGTAATGTTAATTACAGGATATAAAGATTAAATCCAATTTTCGTATATATCGTGGTAGAAGAAAGTCACAAATAGAAGCAGAAATATTATAAGAAAAATTTATTATTTAGAAACTTTATTACTTGAAAAATAATTTAAAATAAAATTTAAAAAAATAGACAATTTTGTGTGCCAGGTTCCAACTCATTAACGCAATATTCTGTTTAAAAAAATGAATTTATCAGGGTTTGAACTCGCGACCTTAGGCACGAGCGGCTGACGCAATATCCATCAGACCAAGGTGACTTGTTTATTATGATTATGTTAACATATATTTATTGTAAACTATCGCTCTTGTGCGCGTCTGCGATCTCTTAACAAAAGAAATATGATATTTTCCATGTTATAGCATTGCTGTTACATATTTTAAATTGAAAATTATAAGCGGAAGGAATCAATACGTTTTAATTAAAGAACCAAAACGTGTAAGAGTTTCATCCACTAACTAACTTCTTGGCATCATCGGTCATGCTGACTTACATAAACAAGAGCAACTTGTAACGAGACAGCTATCTCGTTCCGCATTGGATCCTGCCACCCAATCAAATACAGTCTACAGAAAGTGAATGTTTAATTACCTATCCTCACTGATTATACACCCCATGTTCCTATGTATAGACGTACTGCAACATGGGGTGGGAAGGAATCAGTGCGCATTGGAAATTAAAGACTCATTTTGTGCATACTGTATTTGATTGGGTGGCACGATAGAATGAGGTACGACATAGCTGTCTCCTTACAAGTTACACTTGTTTATGTAATTCAGCATGGCCGATAAAGCCAACAAGTTAGTTAGTTGATGAAACTCTTACACGTTAAATCTTATTAATTTGCTCCGCTTATTTTTTTCTATCTCAAGAATTTAACAGCAATGCTTTGACATGAGATCGCAGACCCGCACAAGATCGATAGCTTACTATAAATATCTGTTATCATAATCAAAATCAACAAGTCGCGTTGGTCTGATGGATATTATGTCGGCCGCTTGTGCCTAACGTCGCGAGTTTAAACCCTGAAATACTAAAGTTTTTTAATAATATTTTTTTTAAATAACATTTCTGCTTTCATTTGTGAGTTTCTTCTACCACGATCTATTAAAATTGGATTTAATCTATATATCCTGTAATTAACATTACGCACTTTGAATAGACAATTGATGTGAATTTCATTTATCGGCATGTAAGGCTCATACGGGATAGGGAAGGGGAAAGGATTCGTCAAGGTGTCAACCAGAGCCTATTTTGAAGGTGCAATCCCGACATTTGCCTGGTGTGACTATGGAAAAGCCCTGGAAAAACTTCAGTCCGGATGGTCTACCACCGAGAATTGACAAGGAAGAATGAGCGGGGGAACCTTAGTATTCTGGACACCCAGTATATTATATTTGTATATTCACATCTACAGTGTATGATTTGTGCGAATGTGTGAATTGATTTATGTTGTTTAACCATAACACTCGCCCGGGATAGGGTGGGGTAAAAGGATCCTAAAAGAATTTGTTTAAAATAATTTGAGGCCTTTAGGCAAATAAGGATTAAGCTCACATAGGATTTAAAGGGTGTGTTGGAAGATAGTTGGGGACGCTCAGGGACTATTTGTAGGTACGATCACAGCATTTCCCTGGTGTGGGTAAGGAAAAATCTTGGAAAACCTCAGTTAGAATAGTCGACAGCTGGAATCGATACCAGGTCTTTCCGATTGCTAACAAACACTCTAAAAATTCTTAAAATCTTTTTTTACCCTAAGTGGGCTTTATTTCTTCCATCTGATATACCTTTTTAACTTGTATAGACTGATATTCTAAGAATTAAGTTAAACTCACACACACACACACAAACATCCATGAAGGAGGCGTACTACTAACTCTGAAAATTCTCGGGATGATAATCTGGTACAAGTGCAATTTTGCTCGAAATCATTGGCCCACTAACGAGAAAGGCATCATACAATATTTTACGCTCCGCACTCAAAAGTTGAGGATGAAAATAGTTAAAAGGTTGGAAGTCGTTGTGCCTGTGACATCATACTGAAATGCTACGGTGTCATCCACTATAAATACAACGACGAAATCAGTAGTTGCCACGTACTACATTGGTACAGCGGTAAGACGTTCGCTTACTAAGTAAAAGCACGGGTTCGAATCCGGATGGGAGGAATAATTTTCTTCAGTCTCTCTTTCAAAATATGTTTTATAATTTCTTTGCCATTTAAATAGAGGCTATCGAAAGCTAGGGTATATATAAATAAATCAAGTCTGGCCCGTGAGGTATGCAAGGGGGCACGTTGGGTCCCAAGGGAGCTGGTCGGCGTGAGCTTCAGCGGGGGGCATCCCCAGTTAGCGATAAGCACACGCAATGTAGCAATGTTTCGTATAAACCATCGATAACCAGGGTCTTCCCGTTCCCGAGTTGTATTTTTAGTTACCATCGGTTAGCGGAGGTTATGTAAGATCAAGTTCGCACATTCAGATCGAAATGTATTTTGAAAGAAAGAAAGTATAAAGTTACCATGAACGAACCTTACCTTACCTAACCAACCCTAAAACGTGTTCACTAATTTTATATAATCTACGACAAATGGAAGTAAGCAATTATTAATAATAAGTTTGAACTTAGAAAAATATTTTTAAGACAAGAAGAAGAAAGAGTCTTAACTTTTTTTGAACAAAAACTTCACTTTTAAAAGCAATCATGAAAATGCAAGAAAGGAATTATTAATAATAAATTATAATTTAAAAAAAATATTTTTTAAGAAAAAAGGAAAGAAAAACTTGCCCGTCCGGCCGGGATCGAACCCCTCTTTTTATCTCGTGAGCCAGCGTCCTACCAATACGTCACGCTAATCAGCTGATAGCTGCTGCTCTCGGTGCTGTATTTATATCCCCAACCGTTTACATCACCCACTCCTAGCAAAAGCACTTGGAACGCAGAATTTCTAATAAATTTCTTTTTATTCTTACCGTTTGGGATTGGAGAATAAGCGAGCTGCTACCAAGCAGGATTTACTTTCTTGAAAGATAGTTCTGAAATCGACGATATACATAAATAAACCACTGAGGGAGGCGAGTTTAATGGTTGATTCATCAACGCGTTTTTTATTGTCTGTGTAGCCATAGCCCGCTCCTATTCCTTACAGCCTCGGCGCTTTCGCTTCCCTTACGAGGGAAAGCGTACCGCTGCAGTTTCAGTTTTTTGCCGCTTGGAGCGCTTTGCCGACTGTTCCCGACTGCTGTTTAGAAGCTGTTGTGTATAAATGATTGTCTTCTCGGTAGACGTTTGTTCTAGTTAATAATTGGAAATTATATTCCCAAATTAATTGAAATAGGAAATAAAATTTCCTACATCTTAATATTGGTAACAATTGGGTTTTCCTGTAGAAATATGTTCTGAATAGGAATATGAACTTCTGAAAGTTTTGATTAAACATTAATCAAAACAAGTAACTTGAATTAGATGTTTAAGGAACGTATAAAAAATTAATATAATTATATGGCTCTGTGACCGTCTCAAAAAATTAAATTGACTTTCTATTTAACAATCATCAGGTACGGTAAGCAAAAGGGAAAATAAACGATTATTATTCTGAAAAACCTGCTTTCTTTAATCGCAGGTAATTAAAAAGGAGAAAAAATTATTTACAAGAGAAAAGCATGGAGATCACTGTTATAATGAAAATTGAAGAATGTATGAACTGAGTGGATATGAAGCGTTTAGTATGCTTTTCTCTT
The DNA here is from genome assembly GCA_022664845.1 of Lepisma saccharinum. Classification (NCBI taxonomy): domain Eukaryota; kingdom Metazoa; phylum Arthropoda; class Insecta; order Zygentoma; family Lepismatidae; genus Lepisma; species Lepisma saccharinum. Next base: position 13,251 of record JAGDQP010016260.1, on the reverse strand, counting down.
GAAAACAGAATTATTTTGGTACTTTTTAGTTCGATTAAAGTGCCCCTGGTGGATGATTGGATAATTCGTCGCCTTATAATCAAGGGGTTCCAGGTTCGATTTCAGGTAGGAACACAAGTGATTTGGATCCCACATTAAACCATAAGTCCCGTCCTTAGGATAACATCATCATCATTTGGAAGGACAATGACAAGCCACATTGGGTTCACCTTGCCCGAGAATCTTTGGGTCCAAGACTTTCCTTTAGGTAGACACTAGACATTTGCCTTTTGTAGAAATAAAGAAATATTTAAAACCACGAACCACACTATCTACATAAATAGCTTAATGCACACTGCGATTAAAATTCTATCAAGCTAGTTCATTTGTAACCACTGAAACTACACGCGCCTGTACTAAATTATTCTTTCTTTTTTTTTTGCATATGCCATACTGCTGCGTTCCTTTCTGCAAAAGTGAAAGGGGCAAAACAAAGGGCGTAAGTTCTCATGAATCTCCTGTGGATCCGGAACTGAAAAGAAAGTGGCTGAAGGTGATATCTAGGGACAATTTCCAACCTAATGTAAAGTCAACCCCTTCTGTTGTTGGTAGTGAACATTTCAAACAAGATGATTATAAAGTTGGGCTAAAATTGAAGAAGCTTAAGCCAGGCAGTGTAACCTCCCAGTTTCCAGGCTACCCTTCGTACAAAATTCAAGTTAGCAAAAGAAGACGTGAGTTAATAAAATGTGAGGAACCATCGAGCCGACAAGCAAAACGCAAATGTGTTAGTAACCTATCATCAGGGAAAACTACTTCAGATATAGTTTCTTCAAATTCAGACATACCCGAAACGTGATCTGTTGAAGTTCAAACCGATCAAGAACTACTACTGAAGATTAAGCAACTAGAAATGGAAATCAAAGCTCATAAAACGAAGATCTGGCGGTTAACAGAGAAAGTTAAGGCAAATGAAAGGAATGTCAACCAGCTGACACAGGAACTTAACATGTATAAGAACAACGAATATCATGTCATTGTAAAACATCCTTTCTCGTGAAGACATGGACGAAAAGTGTTTGTTCTGAATCGGGCAAGTTCGAAAAATTTATAGAAAATCTCCCAGATGGAGTGAAGCAACTATGAAACAGTATATAATATGGCAGTACTGCTCACCGAAAGCCTATAATTATGCAAGGGATTTTATTTTGAAATTACCGTGCTCACGTACTCTAGGTCGTTTTGTAGGCGATGTGTCTCTTGAGACAGGTGTTACACCTTTAATTAAAACGAGGCTAAGAGCAGAAGCCGAAAGCTTAAAAAGGGCGGAATTGTTGTGCAGCTTGATCGTCGATGAAATGTCAATAAAGCAACAACTACAATATGACGTGCAACTAGGTAGATACGTTGTTCGGAGAATAGGATTCATCAATTCATATTAAAAAACTGACGTGTTAAGGTGTTAACAGAAAATGAAACCACAAAAGCGAAGAAGGTGCCAGTACTTGGCAACAGACTACTGTGCTTTATGATCTGTACTATTTCAACTAAAGTTAAACTTCCAGTAGCCTATTTTGTTTTACCAAAAACTTTCCGGAACTCAACTCCATACGTTAAGGTTGTCGGTCATCCATGAAGTAGAACGGTGTGGGTTTTTCGTATTACGATTGGTTTCAGACAATCATAAAACCAACGTACTGATGATGAAGAAACTGTCACAAAGGAAACAAGTTCTGAGCCGCATACGATATCCAGAAGATCCAAGTCGACCACTATTTCTAGCATTTGATCAGTGCCATATTTTGAAGAACATCAGATCCCTTTTTCTTGAACGAATAATGTTTGATGGAGAAGACATAATAACTGGCCTTTACGTAACAAAATATGAACTGCAGGCTACTGAAACCATCAAACCTGTTCATTTTCTCTCTAGAAAGCATGTTCTCCCTACAAATATAGAAACAATGAACGTAAAGCGTGCAAAGGAAGTGCTCTCAACAAAGTTATAACAGCGTTGAAGTTGCTAAAAGAAAATCCAGATTTCGATACCAAAGGGCATGAGTTTTCTTCAGCTGGGTCTACAATAAAATTCATGGAGTATATTTTGAAGTGGTTCACTCTTCATGATATTTCCGGTACCAGTGACTATATTGAAACAATAAACCAAGACAAAATGCAGTTTTTCTCAATGGATGATGAACGATTGAACTGGCTACAAAGCGATTTCCTGAATTATCTAGAGCTTGTCAAGAATGAGAGCAACAAACCAGAAAAAGAGTTTCTAAGTAATGAAACTTATGAAGCCATTAAACTTACAACGAACTCAACTGTTAACTGTACTCGTTATTTACTACAACACGGATTTCACTTTGATCTTACTCGAAGTTTCAATAGTGAACTTTTAGAATTATTTTTCAGTGGGATTCGCCAAACAGCTGCAAATGATATGCTCATTCCCGAAGTGTTACATTTTCTATGAATAAAATACTGAAAACGGGAATTTTGTCACCTCCATCGACATCAAGTGTTGACATACACGAAAGACAACTTCAGTTAGGAGCAACGTAGGAGAGGAAACAACGTCTGAGATAAATGCAGAAATGATGAAGTTGCCAACAAATGTGATGAATATTCTTCAAAAACTGCAAATCGATGAATTTCCCAATCGATGTAACATTAAACTTTCTTCGCTGGGGTATTTAGGTGGATATGTGGTAAAGAAAATGATAGCAAACATATCCTGCACTGGATCTAGGGACCTAATTTCTACAGACTCATTCAGCTCAGCGCTCATGGACCTAATTTATAAGCTTGACTATGATAATACTATACATTATCCGACACTCAAATTTGTAAATATTTTTAATATAATTGGAGAGTTTTTCGAAGAATCTGTGGTGTGTTTATCGAGGTCTGGCATTAGAGGGCAATTAGAGCGCTACATCAAGCCAGTACTGGAAAAAGCATTTTGTCTGCAGTGTTCCTTGGATTCTTCTCATTCTAAAACTACTTCGAGTTTGATTTGTAAATTTTTCTTACTCATTCTTCTAAAGCAAAGGGCCTCAGCCATTACGGAACGTTTTGAAAAACCCAAGTATTTAAATTTTAAACCTCTCAGTCGAAAGTTACTGCGCATATAACAGCTAGCAGCGTTGCAATTTTTGAAGAGAGAGAGAAAATAACGTTTACCGACATCTCCATCTAACCTTTTCTAGTACCAGCAACTAACTCCTCGGCTGACCCTATGGGGTAAAAAGAGGGCATGGGCAGGGCCATGTGGGGTGATTCCACTGGCGCTAAACCATGTTGGCCATGCTATTGCTGGTACTTGTCAGTGGCGGATTTACGAGAGGGGAACTTTGGAGCTGAAATCCTCCCCAAAATTCTGGGATTTCTAAAAAAAATCGAAATAAATGTTATTCTATTCTCATAAACTTCATTGCCCCGCAAAAATCCGCGTTTTTATTAACTAAGTATTTCTAAGAGAAGTCGATCCTAAAATATTTTTCTTAATTCGCCACTGGTACTAGTTATTAATCACAGACTGAGTCGACTTCCGGGACCTAGGAGAATTTTAAAACACTGGGAATCGAACCCCAGCTGCTGTATTGGCACGAGAGAGAGAGAGAATGGGACAAAATTTGTTCTTTTTGGTGCCCTTCCAACCATGCGCCTGGGGCACGTACCCCCTTCCCCCTCCCGTAATTGCGGTCCCGGAAAAAAGGCAACAACATGGTATTTTAGGTACTTGGTCTATCACATTATTTAATACCAATAAAATACTCAGAAACACAATAGGTCTACGGAAAAACTCTATTTTTCGCTGAGAATGTACACTGTTTGTTAGTGTTTAGTCATGTACAACGTGTATATTCGTTTCAGATTGCAATACTGGAACACGTAGGAACACAAATACACAGAGTTTATACGTAAATAACTTACTTAAACAGTCGAAGAGCATTTCTTATTCAGGTGTCGAAATAAAAGTATCTTTCATGGCTTTATACCTACAGACGGCAAGTAGCGCCACAGCGGGGAAACATTGAACTAGCACCAATAACAAGCAGAGGGGCAAAGCGCCGAGGCTGTAAGGAATAGGAGCGGGCTATGGTGTAGCTAAGAGGTCAGCGTGTGAAATTCTTGTTCTGAAGTTTCTGGGTTCGATTCCCAGTCTGGATTTCAAGATATTTTCTTCAAGCAATTTAGCGCTTTAAATTATGTTCGCGATTGTTCTGGAAATCGCTTCTATTTCTTATGAATTCAACCTCCACTTATTTTTGTGAGTGACTGTACATGGGAAATCACAACTAGTTATAGCAAGTAGCATGAACGAGTCTCCAACGCTCGGAGAGAATATGATTTTGTTGTGAGAGAACTCAACGGAACATGAACGAAAGAAGTCTCGTCAAGTTCGTGTACTACTACGTCGAGGCTTCCAAACTGTCTTCCTCATACACGTTTGTCTGACATTTGGAATAAATTCTAAACCGAATGTGGAATGCCAGTAGGATGCGAAGGATTCATTAGTGTTTCCCAACTAAGCAACAGTGTCACGGGTAACCTTAGTAGCATGAAGTTTCGCACTGTACTTTAAATATATGATAACTCTGGGATTTGTAAGTCCTGGCTCCACAGTTTTCAGTTTTTTTCATATACACTTGCTAATTGCTGCGAGAAACACTTGCATTGTTTGTCTGGTAAGATAGAGCAGCTCGCGATTCATGATAAATCAAGCATTTCACCAACAATTGAGCATTATTTTTTGCTGATGGATTAGTGGTATTGTTTTACGAGATGTTGTTATGTAGCATAAACCAATGATGAAGACTCTGTGAAGTATTGTAATGAACTCACTTGTCATCACATGTCGCCATTCTGTTCAGAAACAGATCCTTTATTTTACGGGACAGAAACGGAAACACATCCATTTGCGAGTTTCGCTTTCTGATCGGATTAAGGATTTTAATGGGAACAGTTCCCCTAAGATCATATGTATGGATGCTGAAAGGTATATATGTGTACGGCGTGCAGAATTAAGGATTATACTATTTCATGTTTGTTTTCGGTTTGACCATAAAATCATTTTGACGTGTCAGATAACAAGGTCTCATCGTGAAGAGGTTGTTGATATAGGCGGACATAACATGTCATGACGTGACATGACATGACATGACGAACGTACTTATCTCAACATTGTCAACAAGGAAATACAATTTGAAACGAAACGTTCGTAGACACAGAAAAATAGACAACAAGCGTTTTAATAACTTGTCCAATTCCACTTCCTTTCGGAAATACACCCGTGGATACCATCTTGGAATCCATAATTATCATCATACAAATAGTAACTAAAATGAATAATTCTCATTAAATCATAAGGAATGAGCATAAGAAAAAATAGTTCTGGGGAGTATGTGTACGTCAACAAGACGAACTTAGAAATAAAAACGTAATGTAATTCAACGTCCCGTGTCCCGGGAATATAAAGTTACATTTATCGAACCTCGTTGAATATTCATAGTGTTTAAATCTGAATACTGGACTTAATATATATTATGTTCATTATTATTACAAGAAGTTAAATATAATTTACAATAATCTGCCGGACTTCCATTTATAAAATAGCTTTACCCCTATCAGATTCACAATTAAACTACCACTTTATGTTAAGAAATAACTCGTGATATAATTGTATTAATAAAAAAACGGCTTCCAGAAATTAGTGCATTGTTTCTGGTTATTGAGAGGTGTTCATTGAATGCGCCATTATGAGGAGTCCATTGTCGATTTTTAAGTATCAATTTACCATATCCATATTTCAAAATGAAGAGGATTTCAACAATTGTGTGTGTGGAGTTATTTTGCGACGTTTTCGTCTAGTTCAATGTTGTCGTTGGGCAAAATCAAAATCGTTATTTAAATAAATATATATATTTAATTTCTTAGTTATATGTACATCTCAATAAATGTTTTAGGCCGACGTTTAATATTGCTTTGAACTCACTAATTGACTCTTCAGCTTTTTGTCATAATAAAATATTTTTGGTCACTACAAAAACCACATGTCCAAATTTTATAAACATTTTATACAAGAAAACGCGACATCGTCAGGATAAGTTTTGATGTCTGTAAACCAAGATGTCCATATATGGCTAACATATTGGGTAACATGTTGATAATTTTAAGATGTTTGTCGTATCAGTTAACCAATATCCTCTTTTTGTTGGTTTAATTCGTTGTGCATTCTTAAGGTGTTATGAGTGTTGGTAAAATTTTAAAGAGTGTCCATTGAATAACATTCCCTTATCATTTCTAAATAAATTGTAGCATTGCATTTTATTATAATTACAGAGATGTGAATTAAAACTATTGAGCAGGAAACTTACCTCCTTGATGAAAACGATATTCAGTTCTGATCTCTTTCGAACTAAATCCTATGTATCTTACAGTAAATGGGAAAAGTTGTCTGCCATTGTCAACCTGAAGATTTACTGTATGAGTCGATCCCGAATTGTGATTATAATTAATTTTTATGCTTTCATTTGTTATTGTCACTTCAACATATTTATAAGTATACGGACTCCAAGTTCGAACATCCTGGAAGAGTATATTTATATTATTATTTATGTTAAAATGCATCCAAGCAATAAACTAAAAGAATTACGGCATTAGCATTAGCATACAGAAGAATAACTTAAGATGAACGGTTATTCAGAAAGTAATATTTTGGCCTTAAATACTGTATATCGATTCATATTAATAATAGTTGACACAACGCATGGATGTAATATTGCCACATAACCATTATACTGTTTCTTACAACTTACAAACTCAAATCATAGTACAATTTAGAATATCTCCTTTTTCAGCGAATAATAGAATATTACTTTATTTTCAATATGGGAAGAATACCTTAATATGAAACAATAAATAAGAATACGTAAGGAACTATCTGTGCTAAAGGACACAAAATCTTAGGTCAAAATGATGTATCGTATATTATTTATGTATATGTTTAATTCATAAACGATAATAGAAAGGAATCAGTATACGTAAACAAACACTTTCTGTTAAGCGTTTCTTATACAAATACTATGGGAGTGAATTACATAACAATATACATCACTAACTAATCCTGAGTTTTAAGAATCTACCTGGGTTTGTACTCTGAATTATCTAAAGTAGTGTGAATGCTCTCTAAAACTATTTATCGGTAGGTTTTGGATTGAAAACTTGGCCCCAGTAATCCACAAGTATATGTTTTATATATTTTCTCTAAATCACTTCCTAGCCAAATGTCGAGATAATAATTTTTAGTCAGCCACTTCCACCGTTCTGTCTTCCACAGGTCGTAATTTAAGTATTTATAGATATTACAGCAATAAATTTTCAAAATAAGTTATCACTGTTCAAAATGATTGATAACGATAATTGTAAACACATTGCGCAAGAAGCTTATGAGAAATGCCCCACTTTGGTTAACGGGTAACTTTGAAAGCTTCTTATTATCTTTATTCCCACAATCATAATTAGAACGTACACTCCTATTAATGTTTTGTTGATAAGCTTCTCAGGTCCCATACACACATATTGTACTTGCTGATTCCATGTGTTTATACTTCAAGTATGTTTGCTACAGTTGCCAGCAAAGAAGACTTCTGATCTGCACTCGGGATACAGGTGAGTTCGTTTACCACTGCAGGCAATGTTGACTTAGGTCTTCCGTGATTTACCCAGTTCAATTTAAGTGATTCCGGAATGTTACTTCAACAACAATCCCATTTCCATAAGAGTTGTCGTTGACAGACGTGATCCCCAAAACATGTTACAAGGTTACGTATTAGCTGCCTGTTACCTCCTAAAGGAAAATTAAAATTAAGGTATTCTGCTGTTGGTTCTGTTTATGTAAAATTTATATCTGAATTTGATTTTTATTTCATGCCCTCTGGCATCCAAAAATAAGTTCGGGAAATGTGATGGGAAAGAAAGCGGAAAAGTGTCGGACAGGGCCTAAGTTGATAATATCATCCCGGCATTGCCAGATTTTGCTGAGGAAAGTTCATGGAAAATTTTGTATCGGGATTATGGCTGCTTGGTTTAAACCCACGACCTCCCGAATGGTAAACCAATGCTTTGTCACTGAGCTACGATGGCTCGGTGTAAATTATATGTATATCACATATACTTCTCTCAACTTAATACGACTCTCTTCAAAATTATCTAAAGTAAGTTTTATGATTGCGTCTCGAGTGAACAAAAATATATTTCAAACTTTATATCTCATATCTGTTCTGTACAATTATTTACTACATGGTTGCAAGTATAAATTAAAACACTACAAGAAACGTGTTCGTTCCAACAACATATGGGTAGAAATGAAGTGTTATATTGATACCTTTTGAAATTGAATATCGTGTACCAAATGTGCACTTTTAGTACACAAATTTGACCAAAACTTAACAAGAATTAGCTAGTGTACTTTTCTAATGTCAACATAAGCCCATATTTACAAATACATTTCCTGATAAATTAACACCATCAAACTTGTATCTAGAAATAACAGGTATTGATTATTTAAATTCATATCCCCGAACAGCTAATTCAAAGAATTATTAATAGTGTATGCATTTATTCTTTATTTTGAACGTCATATTAAAACCTAACAAGGATATTTGCTCCTGTTTTCTAAATTACACTGAATTTAAAGGAGGCCTATCTTCTACACTGGATGGCCGCAGTGACTGAATGGTAAGGCGCTCATCTCTGGTGATTGGGGTCATATCTTTCCATGCGACTTTTGTGGTTGAAAAACACCGTGTGAGTGAGTTTTCGCGAGGTTTCCCCATTTCCTCCCACTTTCTTCATTCACACAATAATTCCATGATCATTCATGGAATAATTGTTTAAACAATAATTCCATGATCCGACTTGAGCAAAACTTGCCTAAAGACAAATTCAATTCAAAATTTAATACTGTTTACTTTTAATACAAATTTAGTCCAAAACAACTCAGTAGAACAATATTAACTTTTCAGTTAGTCCAGTTTAGTCACAAATTATGTTGTTGGAGGTTAAAAGGCCACTATATCAACGGTCAGTGTGTGTGGTTTGTGTGTATGAGGGGAGGGGGTGAAAGAAAGAGAGTTTTCATAGTTTTAAAGATGCCAAACAAATGACAAGCAAAAAGGCAATTTTGGACAAAGTCATCAATAATACTTGTTAATGTGTATGTAGTGGGCTATCTGTGATTTTGACATTCTTTATTTTAGCTGAAAAGTGAGAACACCCTAATGGATGTCATCAAATGCGTACGCAATAACAGGTACAATAATTCCTCAGCTTAAATAATTAATTTGAAACAAATTTACAAGTGTTGTTGGTTTCGCTTTCGAAACTTTCATTGTTGCATGACATCTATCCAGCATCTTTAAAAATATGAAACGTGCCATACGTATGGATGTTCGTTAACATTAGAACCAACAAAAGAGGTTGCAGAACACGAAACTTTAGCTGATCGTTGAATTTACATTTATTCATTGTATTGTCTTTTTTCGGATCAGACCGAGATGGGGTAGTGAGATAATCGGTTTAACTACCATCGCGTAGTGGTTTCCTGATAAAAATTTCAATTGACTTATTTTGGTATATTGCTAGGATTAACGGAACCGTGTGATCCATTTCTACAACTTCCTACTTTGTGCTTCTCGAAATAAAGAGCACAAATATTTTAACTACATTGAAAAATAAGGAACCTAATTTATTTTTACACGTAACAATTCACTATAATGGGCACTTCTGACTTTCATCAGTTTTATTGTTTCCAAGAAAACCAAAATTGATGAATAGTACAGCTTCAAAATTGTCGAAAAATTTAAGTTTGCGTAATCACTTTGTTGTATTTTGTAGCATTTACATCTAACATTGCAGTATTTAATCATAATACAAATTTTAACAGTATTGTTGCGTGTTAACATATTTTAGAGGACGGGAATTGAAAAATAAAGTATGTTTCTAACATCAAGTCGTAAAAGTTTGCTTTTGTTTAAAATATTGTTTTAATTTACCTTTCATCTATATAAAAAGCAATCAATTTGACCTATTGGTAACCTCTCCTACCCCTTGCATTTGTACCGTATAGGTAGCAGTTAATGATAATAGTTTACAATTACCACCCATCGGATAAATAGGATGTCCTAAGGACGTTGCTTGCAGTCTAATGTGGATTCCGAACCAATACGTTTAGCCTTTTCTTTCCATCGAACTCGAATGAGTCATGAGTTGAGTCTCTTTATCCAAATGTTAGCTTGCGTCGAGTAAAATGTAGTCACAACTCACGAGTCAGGTTGGTTCTCTTTCTCAGGTTAAGGGTCGCGGTCAGGTCGGGTTGACCCTTGGACCAGTCTGACTATGCACTAACAGTTGGGGCCTTTGATTAAAAGAGAACAGCGAATCCACTATGCAAACGAAACATTTACGCAATGAAATGTGAATAAATGCATGATGACCGAATGTTTCCTATGCTTCTTTGTCCATTCCGAAGTCACAGTTAAAAATATATAAACAGAATGTTCTTAGTATCAAACATAGAAATATGCTTGATCATTACAATATATAGTCACATGATTATCCTAATAAAAATAAATTATTTTTCCCTCAATAAAAGAAATAAAAAAAATGGTCACCATCCAATCTTTAAATGTCTTTGTATATGCCGTGTCCTGCGACTGATCACTCCAAAATATGATCCACTTTAAACATCTTGTTTTTCGCTCGCCTGTTCAGCTCAAACAGAACAAGTAGAGACAACATAATATGAGGCTTGAAGTCAGCAACCTCGAATTATCAGGCTATTTATAAACCAGTCGATGGGGCTGGCTTAATTTGGTTTGCATTCTTCCTTTCCATGAATTAACCAATGCTAGTTTAACTTACAATTATAATATCATCAGATCGCCGTAAATTTAAACTCATTTCTCGTTTTATTTTTTAGTATAATACATACATGATCTTAAACAGAAAAAGTTTAGTATTCATTGGCAAAGTGAATAGCAGAGATTCAAAATGTAAAATAACCTTTTGTAATGTTACATTTTAAATCTTTAATAAATGTAAATACGCTCCGCTATAGAACTTTTATGTTTTAAGCCAATATCGGTGATAATACAATTTCAAAGCTATATAATATATTACATTAGTTAAAAGTACGTTTGTAAAATCATACATTCAATGCATTGAAACCTTCATACTCTCAAGAACCTTGTAATGAAGAAACTAATAACAAGTAAACAGAATATGCTATACTTATTTCACACTAAGTTGCATTCATTTCTTATTGGAAATAGAAGAGTTCACCACAGCTAAATATTAATGATATAGAAATACTTACATTATTTGAATCCAAAATAAAACAATTTACTTGTTTACCAGATGCTTTGGTCAACAATCTATATGCGTAATGATGTACTCGAAAAACATTATGGTAATATGAGTTGTCATCTCTCAAACATAGAGCAATTATAGTGTCTGTACTATAACCGTGAGAAGTCGGATCGCTAAACCTGATGTAATAAGTGTTCGTGTTTTCAAGATTGTAGCCTTCGGACAAATGTATACCAAAAATCCCATTTCTGGACTGATTTGGCTTAAATTTGATAAAAATCTTACTTGATGTAAGCGGAAATTTAATAATGTTATCAAATGTTTCAATGGACGTCAAGAATCCTGTAATAAAAATATAAATACGTATGTTTATCTTGTAATTTGTTATTCCTAGTTATATATTACATAAAGGTATATATTACCATTAAGGGTCTATTGCAGAATTAACATAATTATGCATTATTAAAATACAAAGCAAAAGAAAACAAAAATTCTTTGTATGAATATAATTTGCATAATAAATGTTTCTAAATTGTGCACTCATTCATTATGAGGCGCATATACAAATCTTGGTAGGAGCTCAGAGGTAAAGTCAAATGATTTACATCTGATCTCTTCAATACATTGAAGCATAAAAGTTGACGAATTATTGTAGGAAGAAAACAACACCAACCCAAAAATGTCTTTTACAACACTAGAAGTAAGTACCTAAGAAATAGGGAATTTTATTGACAGGTACGCCCACATAATTATCTTAACTAATTAGCTATTTGCTTGATCATACGACTTTTTAAGTAGCACTACTCCACCACACGCTCTTTTCCATATCTCAAGGACAGATGATAAATTATATTTATTTTAGTTAATATATAATAGATCCAGTTCTAACTCACGCATTCCTTGATTGACAATTCTGTTTAACTGTTGTCATTCCGACGCCTTGAGATTGACAGTTCTATTCGGCTCTTAAACTTGTTTGCAGTAACTGATGAAGCTTACCTCGAACTCAATATTTTAACAGATACCTTTGAGAGAAAATATCCTACTTATTTACTTGCTCTACATTTTATTTTGAAGAAAAAATAGAATTTAATTTAGAAAGTATGTATTTCTCTTCGAAAGGTAAGGACAGTCCTTCGCTGCAAACTTGAAACACTTAGAATGCATGAGAAAAAAATATAATAATTAGGAGAAACTGCATAGGTGTTCAAGATAGGTATGTATAATATGCCAATGACTTATTCCTGAACCAGATATAAGAAACTGTACTTGATATTGGGCATGAAATTGTAATCAATACCCATATAAAGTCTTATTGGGGAAATACAATTACATAAGTATTGCTAGCAAATTCGAAGGACCAAGTAGTATCATCGGATTCCTTACACATAACACTCTTCTGCTGGAAAAGAGGGATGAGTCCGTAATTATTGAGTACCTAAGATTACATATAAGTGAAGTCAAAAGGCGCTCTATATCGAGATACCTCTCCTACATAACTAACCTAATGGCTTTCGGAACTCACAAGTTCATAGCCACATTAACAAACGTTCCTGGGTAAGATTAAGACAGTTTCCAACACAAAAGTAGTATCCGAATAGTAATGCAAATTATTTCAGGTTGTCAAAGGAAAGACTCTTGAGGAAGGCTCTTGAGGAAGAAAACACGGTCTAGTGTTGTCCGAATAGTAATTTATTTTATTTTCTGAAAGCTTTTTGTTGATAGTCTAGAAGTAGGTGTTCGTGATGAAAACTGGCTTGATGTTGCCCACGATAAAATCCAATGGCGAACAATTGCTCAATAAAACTATTCCGATTAACTTAGTTTTATTGAGTTTAACCCATCAAAGTTTTCATATAATTTTAGTTGCTTTTAGTTGTTTTTCACATTTGC
>JAGDQP010016259.1:3622-40940 GCA_022664845.1 Lepisma saccharinum | reverse complement strand
GTACATTCATGTTAGATAATTTACAATGTTCGTTCAATAAAATAACAATTTCATGTATTCTCTGCTATCATTGTTTTAAACTCTTTAAAAAAATGACGCAGGGACATAAAAAAATAACCTAACAAAATTCCGGGTGTCTAAACAATGCATGTAATGGCTTATGTGTAAAGTCTAGCTAAAAATAATCCTAGCGCATACGTAGAAAACTGCTTCAAAAATTAGTAAACGCATGTGACGCATGTGCGATCGCGCACATTCAACTTACGCGTGTATGAAAAGCCATCTGAATATTTTCTGGCGATTTGCGAAAAGTATCGATAAAATGTTAATTATGTGTAGCACTGCCTCTTTCCCTCCTACATACATGTTGTACATACTTCCTGAAATACTCACAGGCCTAAATGTAAGAGATATATTTATATTATGAGACAATGTTAATAAAACCGAAATAACTTATGAACACGCATTTTTTTCGTAGGATCCTGCCATACATACTACTGCGTTGCTAGATGAGGGGACATTTTACATCTTTAAAACTACCCCAGAATTAAACGTTGCAATAAACGTTTAATAAACGTGCGTGCTCCTGGGGTAGTTCCAAAGATATAAAATGCCCCCATATCTGGCAACACAGTAGAAATACTGTACAAACACCGGAAAGCAGGATGGCGGCCATGAGCCACGTGGTCGAGTGGTTTCGCAAGTAGATTGTGCTTGGAGGTGACTTAAAGAGGAGTGCTGACGTCAGCAGGGCATGATTGAACAACGCTATGAGCGAAATGTGGGTGGTGGAGGGAATTACGCAATCATTTTTATAGAAGTGCAAGAACACCGGAGAGCAAGATGGCTGCCATGGAGCGTCGTAGTCCAGTGGTTTCTTAAGTGGTAGGTGGCTGGTGACGTCAGCAGTGTTGATTGTTCAAGATTGTGGCGAAATTTGGAAGGATTGAATAATGCTTTATTAGAAGAAACACTGAAATTAAGATTGCCTCATCATAGTTGGTGATGAAGTGGAAATTCCGATTTCATAACAGCAAAGTCCAGTTTCAACAAGATCCTAGGTGACGCCAGCAGAGCTAATTGTACAAGGCTATGACGACAGTTGGGAAAAATGTATTACACTGAATTTTAAGATGGCGCCTGGAAAGGTCATTCCTCTACAAGATGAGGAAAGAAGAACGAAACAGGGTTGCTAACCAAATGCATGGAAATAAAGGAGCAAGACAGAGTTGCTAACCAAATGCATGGAAATAAAGGAGCAAGACAGGGTTGCTAACCAAATGCATGGAAATAAAGGAGCAAGACAGGATTGCTAACCAAATGCATGGAAATCAAGGAACAAGACAGGGTTGATAACCAAATGCATGGAAAGAGAGAAGCAAAACACGATTGCCAACAAAATGTATGAAAACAACGGACTAAAACAACAGAGTTGGAGACAACATTCAATAAAAACTGAAAGACCGAACAGGTTTGGAAACAAGGGGGCAGAGTTGGAGACAACATTCAATAAAAACTGAAAGACCGAACAGGTTTGAAAACAAGGGGGCAAAGTTGGAAAGAAACGAATGAATAAAGGGTACTTCCTTTTCATTTTTGAAAAAAAATGTACATTTTGTTTAGTTGGTTTGCTTCCAACGCCGTATTTTTATTTTCCAGGGTGGCTTCCTGGAATAACTTAGAATTTTTTTATTAATAGCCTGAAAGGCTAGTACCCCCAAAGGGCTACATCCTCTATGTGGGATGAGGAAGTGGTGCAACAGGAGTTAACATGGGAAGGTGGGTAGGCTAAGAGATTTCTGAGATCATATAATTTTATTTCTTCCATTATCTGGGATTATTATGAGTTTTCCTCATAACGATATAACTGGGTAGAGATATAGAGCGAATAATCAATAATAGTTAAAGTCGGTAAATAGACACTATGTATAATGTGAAAGTGATGTGATGAAAGTGAGGTGCACTAGACAAGACAACACGTTGGCACAATTAAGACAAGTGAGTGATAATCTTCTGATCTAGGGGCGACTCTAGATCTATATGTGGACAGATGAGCCCTAGCGTTCAAGATGGGTCACTGTGCGGCATATGAGGGTGCAATGATGTGAGAGATGGTAGGTGAACTTAAGGCTAGTATGCGTGCTATTTCAGGTTGGTCGGGTGGTATAGTATATTGATAGAGTGTGAAAAGGAGTGAGAGTGGTGAAGATATGTGTGTAGCTGGTGCGTTATGATGTACGTAGGTGTGTATAATGTCTTCCAGTAGTGGGTGCTCTGTCGCAAAGCGCTGTGATATGTATTTCAGGCGAAGTGCTTCAAGATGAAGCAGAAGGTGGGGAAAGGTGATTAGATCGTAGAGTTCTTGGGTAGGACTGGGTAGTTGGATTCGGTAAGCGATCCTTAGAGCGTGGCGTTCCATGATTTGTAGTTTATGGTAGATGTGTGTGTCTGCTGCAAGCCATGCTATGTGTCCAAACGTGAGAATCGAGCGAAGGAATGCTTTATAGGTGTTTATGACTGTTTGTGGTTTTAGTCCCCATGTAGTTCCACTTAGGCGTTTTAAGAGATTTAGGCGGTGTGTAGCTTTGTCTATGATTTTGTTTAAGTGTGGGCGCCATGTTAGATGTTGGTCAAAGATGATTCCTAGATATGTGACATAATTTGAAGGATTTATGGGTTGGGTTTGTACAGTCAGGGATAGTTTTGATGGGTTTCGGAGAACTCGTGAACGACGTTTATGAGGAAGGAAGACTACTGCCTGAGTTTTAGTGGAGTTAATGGATAATCCCCACTTACTACACCATTTTGTGAATGTGTTGATGCCATCGTTCATGGTTCTGTTTATATGTGGTATGGTTTTACTGAGTGCTAGAAAGCCGGTGTCATCTGCGTATTGGAATATGTGAATGTTATTGGGAAATGGAGGGAGGTCAGCAACGAAGAGGATATAAAGCTTAGAAAAATTGTAGGCCTTCTTATATGGGTTAAAATACAGTAAAGTAGTTATGAGAATTTGATATTAAGTTAAAAATAATTATGAAATCGTCTCTTGTTTGTTTAATTTATGTTTGGTAGAGTACAAAAGTATATTTAAAATCATTTCTGCATAAACGAAAAAGCAAACAGTTATTTTATCATTAAAATTATTGGTAGGGTAATACGAAAATATTTTAGCGCCATCTATTGAGCAATTTTTAAAGTAGGTTAGAGAATGTGGTTATAGATTACGATTTAAATTGGTTAGAATGTTTCTTGTATATAATAACTATTCATAACTGTTGATCAGAATAACCTAATTGTAAAGTCTAATTGAATTGAGTATTTAGTAAAATTATAATCATCAGAACTTTACATGAAAGCTTGCGTTGGTAAAAGTTTCGAGCCGAGTCCTCTGTCGAAGGAAGTTGCTAGAGGTGGAAGAGTGTCCCTCGAACTTTTGGCTACCTTACTATTGTAAAAAGTAAATTTTAAGATTGGTTTTAATCGAGTGTTTAAGTAAAGAGTAAGAAAAGTAAGGAGAATTTTAAAATATGCTGGGATATACAGAAGTATAAACCACTTATTTGAGGTTGAGTAACCAATTGAAACACGTGTTGATAGATATAAGGCCTGATTTTAATGAAAGCTTGCCTTGCTAAAAGTTTCGAGCCGAGTCCTGTATTGGAGGAAGTCCCTAGAGACTGCAGAATGTCCCTCGAACTTTTAGCTACCTTGCGATTGTAGAAAGTAAATTTTAAGATTGCTTTTAATCGAGTGTTTAAGTAACGAGTAAGAAAAGTAAGGAGAATTGTAAAATGTCCTGGGATGTACAGAAAGTCGGAAACACTTTCGCTAGGAATCAGATCTTTTCGCATGGCTTGCCAGTCATATTGGAAGTCACTTGGAAATATTTTTGATTGGAATAGCCCACTCTCGCTTATCTTGAAAGATAATCCTCTCCCGTGTAAGAAGCAAATTCTTTACTCAACCACAGGAACCTCAAACTGTTTCTTTACAGACAATGGAAGAACAAGTACGATAACCAAGTTAAGTTCGATAGTCTGAACGCAAGTTAATTTTACCCCTACGTTCTACCATCGTAAAATATTAGTAATCTAAACAAGGCATTACTCAGTGTTTAATTTTCATCGCTCAGGGTTGAAAAGAAATGAATTTGAAAGTAGAATCGATTCGCTTCACGTTGACTGGCCCTCAAGTTTATTGAAAGATTTCGGAAAATAACGAATTGAAACACCTGGTTTATTCCATATTACATTTGCATTCGTGCTTTTCAAATGTCAACTGTTTAAGATTTCAAAAATCGTATATAAAAGTAACCCAACCTAACCTAACTCACTGTAACTTAGTAAAGATAAAAAAGAATGAACAGAAGATAATTGGATCGGCTCTGCGGTATAAAAGCCGAAAGAATTATAACAATCCGTATGAATATACTTGAGGAATGTCTTTATAGCTTCATTTGCTTCTATTTGAAGCGTGTTCAAAATATATAAAGTTATCCTACGAATGCCTAACCAAATATGGAAAATTTCAAGTGTAAGCAAGAACTGACCTTTATATAATAATATAAAAATAATTGTTTGGTCTATGAAACAAAGAAGTAATTTTTACGATGACAATGCGTTTTCCATTTACACAGCTTTTGTGGACTACAGTATTAAACCATACGGGTGTATAAAAGATATTTTTAGTACTGTATGGAATATAAACTCTATTATTACTGTTTGTTTCCTGAGTGTTACTGGAATCGTTTCCAAGTGGGCTCTGAAAGTTATTAATTAATACGACTGCGGAACCTTGCGGATATTTTTGAAAAAATAATTTACGATGGGAACAGGGTGTGGATAACCAACTGATGCCCCCCTCAACTTTACTGAAAGCACTTTTGCGTATGCTCAAGTTTAATGGAGGATGTACCCCCTTTTCTATTTCATGGTCTCCCCCATTTGTATAATAAAGAAGTTAATAAATTTCCCACTTTCATTTAGGGAGCACATCATTGTACGATGTATTTTCATAGTAAGATCCTTTCCTTAGCAAGCACGTTTTACGATATATTCACACAGTAAGATCCTCCACAGCACTTTCGCGTATTTTCATAGTAAGATCCTTCACAGCACTTTCGCGTATTTTCATATTAAGATCCTTTACTTAGGAAGCACGTTTTACGATGTATTCATACAGTAAGATCCTTCACCGCACTTTCGCATATTTTCATAGTAAGATCCTTTACTTAGCGAGCACATTTTACGATGAATTCACACAGTAAGATCCTTCACAGCACTTTCGCGTATTTTCATATTAAGATCCTTCACAACACTTTCACGTATTTTCATAGTAAGATCCTTTACTTAGCAAGCACGTTTTACGATGTATTCATACAGAAAGTTCCTTCACAGGACTTTCGCATATTTTCATAGTAAGGTAATTTGTTTTCTCTAAATACTTAATATGTTATTATCTACTTTTTTATAAATATTTAGAAGTACTGTAGAGATAGCACTCATTTGGGCATGTTCTTAATAAATTTGCGGGTGTTCTTTATAAATTTGGTAGTCCCCCTACCCCAATCTCCATCAGGCAGAATCATTGACCATCTCAATTTTTCACAATCAATCTCATATTAATCAGTGGGTCTAACTAGTTTAAGGGCGTTCTTGATGATTTTATGGGAGGTTAACAAGAGACCTACAGGATTTCTCTCAGGATTTATTAATTTGAGGGGGATTGTACATTTGCAGGACATTGTACAGGCTTTCTGCTAGGAGATTTAATTTGTTCAGGTCTGATAAATTTCAAGACAGGACGTAGTTTTTAGTAAAATTATATGTATTTTTTCCTAACTATTCTGTATAAAACAGACAGGGATGTAGCCAGGGCTGGCTGCAGGGGGGTCCATCAAAAATAAACAAGTTGTTTCCCGCTCAATGACGTCAAACAACTTGTGTTATTCACTGTCACGTACAGGGACGTAGCTAGAATTAACTGCTGAGGGGGGAGCATTACTATTTTCCATAAGTCAGGCAGGAACGTACCCAGGGGTGGGCGTAGGGAGAGTCCATCAAAAATAAACATCCCTCGCGTCAATGATTTCAAACAACTTGTGTTATCTCACATCCAGGAACGTAACCAGTTTCTACTGAGGGCCCCCCAACAAAAATAAACTATGTTTTATCTCCCCTCAATAAACTCCACGTCATGGTCTCAATCCTTTCAAATTTCCCCACAATCATCACTGTCAACGTCAGCAGCCAACTCCAGGCCATCAATCTGTTGCGAAACCACTGGACTACGTTGCTCAATCGCTGTCATCTTAAAAATTCAGTGTTTCTTACAGAAACGGTTGCGTAATACATTTTCCCACCCATATTTCTGTCATAGCGTTGTTCAATCACACCGCTTACGTCAGCAGCCAGGCCATCAACCAGTTGCGAAACCACGCGCACCCCGAAGGATTTTCCTGTAATGATTTTCCCGCCAAAAATCACTCGTTATCTTCTACGAGCACAGAAACCAAAGGATTTTCCTGCACCCGAAGGATTTTCCTGTAACGATTTTCCCGCCAAAAATCACTCGTCATCTTCTACGAGCACACAAACCAAAGCATTTTCCTTCACCCCGAAGGATTTTGTTATCACAATAACCCCCACCCCATGATTTTCCTGTCGCGAGTTTGTGTAACGAGTTTACAGTCATTCTACTAAACTTTCATGAATATTTACCACTCACTAGACAATTATCATATAGTCACTTCCTACAAGTAAAATCAGTCAAAAGAAAGTAATTAGACATTGAAAAAATATAATAATAAAGCATTATGCAATCCTTCCAAATTTCCCCACAATCTTAAACAATCAACACTGCTGGCGTCACCACCTACCACTTGCAAAACCACTGGACTACGACGCTCCATGGCAGCCATCTTGCTTTCCAGTGTTCTTGCACTTCTATAAAAATGATTGTGTAATAACCTCCACCACCCACATTTCACCCATAGCGTTGTTCAATCATCCGTTGCTGACGTCAGCAGCCACCTCCAGGCCATCAACCAGTTGCAAAAACACGCGGCTCATGGTCGCCATCTTGTTTTCCGGTGTTCTTACACTTCTATAAAAATGATTGCGTAATTCCCTCCACCACCCACATTTCACTCATAGCGTTGTTCAATCATCCCCTGCTGACGTCAGCACCCATCTTTAAGTCACCTCCAAGCACAATCTACTTGCGAAACCACTCGACCACGTGGCTCATGGCCGCCATCTTGTTTTCCGGTGTTTGTACACTATTTCTACTCAACACACCTATCTCTGGCACCCTTTTCCTGCAGTCTGGATGAATGATACAGGCCTTAAGCAAGTCTAGCCGATGACACCTCAACACCTCTCTAGCTATAGACTGCAAAAACTGTACTTTTGATTTGTGGGTAAGAAATTCCAATGATTTAGGTGATATACGCGTGATGTATTTTGTGGGCACCCGTATTGCTAAGAAACAGGGAATCTCAATAGTCGATACCGGGAGCCAAATTAGTATTTTGGATTATCGATTAATCGCACGTCATCCGAAAGGATCAAAGTTTCACAGTGAAATCACAGGTCTTAGTGGTGAACCTGCTGTTTCAAAGGAAATTGCAACCGTATATACTTTTATTAATAACCACCCGTTTTGCCATTCTTTTCGAGTTATCAGGTCCCCACATGAACCATTTTGTATACTTGATACGCAGTTTATTTCGAAGCATGTGCAACAAGTTTCGCCAGCGGACAGAATAATCACGTTTAAGTCGAATCAGGCTAATCTTCAGCGAAATTCACAGCAAAATCTTCAATGTGATAATTCAAAACAGTTACTGTGCCAAGCTCCCGGCATTAAACAGTCAGTTAATACTTGTCAAGCCTTTGGACAAGCAGCCCAAGTGCCTACGACCACTAGACCACGGCGGCAGACAAAGACTATACTTAAAAAAATAGTGAGGTGGCTTCGCCCAAATTGACTTGTTGATGTCATTTTCCGGAATGCCGAAAGTACCACTGAGACCCGTCAGGGTTGGCAGAACCCGGACGTCCCGACCACCATCACCAGAACCCTTGAACTTGCCCGAGAACTCCAACCAAGATGAATATACCGAACGAACTATGACTGTGTTAGCAGACCAAGCTACCCTTACAGAAGATTTGCAGCCCTATTTTGCAGTCAACCTCAGGACAAACACGACAAGCCAAAATAAGAACGCATCAATGTGTAGTTTAATTTTGTGGTTAAACCCCACCAGAAGGCGTTGTTTCTCCAATTTTATGAATAAAGATTATCGTAACCGGAGCTATGCCGACCGATCGTAATATGAGACAATTAACAACGAATTCCCCAGTTGACTTGTTCTTCGAGGTTTATTCAGTAATAACATAGAAAACTTTTTAAAGTGTAGAGTTTTTGGATATTTTGGACAAAAGGATTTTATCAACAGCCCCCCCCCCCTCCGAGTTAAGCTAGGCCAGCGTCTTTCCAAGGTTTATATTTTCGTTAGATCCATTATGTTTTTAGTTCAAAGATTATGAATTTGGCAAATAAATATGCCCTAATGACACCTTAGGCCTCCCATCCATCAATTTGACATTGCATTTTGGTTTTCTGCTTCGCATTCTAGGAACCTGCTCTAACGCTGTTAAGCTTAGTACCTGGACTATATGAATTTAACGAGTCAGAATTCCCTACCCCACAATTGAACCTGAGGCACAACCAAATTTCATGCACAATTTTACATCTACTAACGATTAGGAACAGTGCATAACAAAGACTTAGCCAATCTTTGTTATTGGAAATCCCGAAAGTCTGATCTGCCCTGTATATCCTGTATCCCTTTGTTGATGGGAAGAAATAATAAGATATGACTGAGGATTTTCCGGAAATACTGTCACTTTGATTAACATCTTTATGAATTTACCTTGGACTAAAATGCTTTATGAAAGGATAATCCCTAAAAAGTAGTGTAGTCATTGCCCTGCATAGGCACCAATGCTTTTAGGTTTACAATCTTCATTATTTATATAAAAAAATACTAATAATAATAATAATAAATAAATAAAAACAAATCGAAATTAAAATACAAATTTAAACATTTTTTTCTCCCCTCTGAATGGATTAGGAATAGAGTGATAATAACTAGTATCTCGAGTTCGAAAGTTGCTCCAGGATTTTGACATGTCGGTCTTTACTGTCATCTACGAAATCTACAACTTTCAACTGCGACAGGAACATTTGACGTTCCCGGTTTGAGACTACGCAGGTACTTAGTCTTTCAGATTAAAATATTTGTACATTAGATTCACTTTAGTTTTTGATCTTACCTTCATTTCTCTCCTTTCTTGCCTTGAAATAGACAAAATTTGGTTTGTTATTTTAACTGCGTTTATTTTGTTTTGAACCGTCCTTTTATCTGTTAAGCCAAGTCCAGACATGGAAACATGTTTGCGAAAACATTGTTTGCAAAATGTTTCCATGTTTTCTAAATGTTTGTAAACATTTGGGAAACATTTGGGAAACATAAGTTACTCAGACGAGCATATCGCTGTCGGAATTTTGCATCAAGAACAAAAAGTGTATAAAGATACATGACCTCGCCTAACCTTACCTAACTTCCACGTTCGTATGGTCACTAATTTAAGATAATCTACGAAAAGTGCAAAAAAAACAATTATTAATAATACATATAAACATATGGAAATATATTTTGAAAGAAAAATGTGTTAATCCTGGCGGGACTCGAAGCCGGGTTCCTTCGTTTAACGAACCGACGCCTTAACCACCTTTATTATTACTATTATTATTATTATTATTATTATTATTATTATTATTATTTATTCTACGGTAACAAAATAATACATAAACTTCACAAATCGCTCCTAAGGAAGAAACTGATACATAAAAAAACATTATTAATATACTGCCTTATCATAATTAGCATAGTTCTTGTTTCTTCTCCTTATCGGAATTTGATGAAAAGTTTGTGTTAAATAATCAATATACCACTACACGTCACTACTTGCTGTGTTGCTTTTGACAAAATCTAAAGTTTGAGCTGATATTCATGTTAAGAATTTCCGTCTAGCCGGCGGGAAGTATCTGAATATAGAGCGTTGAAGAACGCTGCGTACATCAATTTGTGTCATTTGATATCGGGTTATTCGTTTTATTATTTGAGAAAATTTCTCCCATATGTGACGTGGTTTATGGCATTCAAAGAGAGAATGATATAAAGTATCTATACAACTACATTTTTCACATTGATCACATTGACTAATACCTTTTTTATACAAGTTTACCCCATAAGGTTCTAAATAGTACACTTGCAATAATATCCTATGATGAAGAATGGGATTAAATTTGAGGTTATTGAGATTTCCACATATGTGGTCCCAATCTTCCTTAGGATCAATATTTAACGGATTATTGTAATTATTATTTCTATTTTGAAGATACAGATAAATATTCTTCACGCTCCATGTATCTATTTGTATATGGTTGATAAGCACATACATGATTTATATAATGATCTGATTAAAGGGAAACATCGGTTCCCAAATTGCTCTAATGCTAACCGGAGCTTCTAAAGTAATCTTATTTAGTACAATCTTCATAATATTAGACGAGATGTTATCTCGATATTCACATATTATATCTAAAAATCGGCTTAGCAACAGTGTTGTAGCTTGATTTCGAATATTTTTCAGACCCACACCTCCCTGATGACAAGGAAGGAATAATATTTCTCGATTACAACGTAGCATTTGTTTATGCCATAAAAACATTCCAGAATATTTTGCGAATTTTGCACAGAATATCTGTTGAAACGGAAAAAGCTGTAAGATATAATATGCTTTACTAAACACAAAAATATTTAAAAAGCATGCTTTGTCTATTAATGATGAAAAACATTCTTTATACGTCTTGAAATCATAAATCATACGTCCTAAAATGACATTTTGATTTTTGACAATGGTTTGTTTGAGCACCTTCGTCCAAATCACGCCCAGTATCTTCATGTCCTCAGTTATTTTTACATTTTTCAATAATGAATCAGAAATCTTAGATTTACAATTAATAGCTTGCGTTTTGTTTAGGTTAATCCTTATACCAGACAGGTTGCTAAATACCTTCAAATAATTGAAAATACACTGGAAATCCTTGTTTGTCGTTACAAAATACGTATTATCGTCCGCATAACTCAATATCCGAAGCGGATTATTTAATACCTTTATTCCCTCTATAGATTGATAAATTGCCTGTACCAAAGGTATCATTGCAGTAGAGAACATGAACGACGAAGTACAACATCCGTGGGTCAGGCCACGATTTAATTTTATTTTGTAATCTACTGATCCATTTATTAATAATTTAACATATCAATTTTTATATATCCATCTAATTAATGAAATAAATTTTGGGGGAAAATGCAATTCTTTCATCAGAGCACAAAGATAGTTATGAGACACAGAGTCATGTGCTTTCGCAAAGTCCGTTTGAAGTAGGAGGAATGGGATAATTTCCCCTCCTCTCGAAATAATCAGACTATCCCGAATACATGATAATAGTACAAAAATCGTGTGTGATTCACTTACGCCGCTTTGACATTTATGTAATATATATTTCAAAACAGATCGTATTCTATTTGCTATACATTTAAGAAATAACTTAGAATCGATGTTTTGCATGTGTATCAGCCTTAAATTATTACTGGATGGTATTTGTTTACTGTTCTTTTTTAATAATATACCAACGGACGTAAAAAAATCACCTACTACTAGTGGTAAATCCCAAAATGAATTAAATAACTTGACCATATCAGACACTACTCTCTCTTTATAACGAACCGCCCACTTAGCTCCTAGGCCGTCCCATCCTGTCGATGCTGAGAGATTTAACTGTGTAAGAGCAATTTGTATTTCCTCAATTGTAAACAGTTGAATTAAGCCTTTTTGTTCGTGTTTGTCCAATGTATTCATACTCTCTAAATTAAACGCCTTTAGGATATCAGTCTTTTATGGGCTCGTTGTCACTAAAGATTTTTTTTATATTGATTGGTTATAGCTTCATAAACCTCATTACCACGGGAGATAATGTTCTCGTCATTTTGAAATTCATTTATGAAACGTTGGTTGTATTTTTGTTTATCAATACACACTTGAGCTAAATTAAATGTTTCAGTTAATCCACATTTTTCTAGTTTAAGACGTTCTTTAATGCCATAGTGTTTCTGGAGGTATAATTTATTTATTTTACTTTGACAATATTTGACTTTGACGAGCCATTTCCTATCTGTCATAGAGCGTTGATTATACCCTGTCAAAAGGTCTTGGTAATAATTAATCAGTTTCATTTTATCGTGAAAATACTCTTTCGGAAAACATTTATATTCATAAATAAGTCTTTTCTTTTTTTTACCCACATTTGCAGAGCATTTTTTCCGTATGGCTTACAATTATTTTCATCGTTCCATATATCCGTAGTTATTTGAGAAAAACTGTCAAGTTCCAGTAACTCTTCATTAAGATGCCATATATAGGATTCATGCAGATTGAGATTTAAGTCCCATTGCACAGCACTGTACAACATTAGGTGATCGGAAAACGCCAAACGTTTTACTTGAATTTTTTTAAATGAACTGATCAATTCCTGAGTGCAAAATATATAGTCAATTTTACTTTGACCTGTACTTGACATGAATGTTATTAAAGGAATATCAGGGTTCAATTTTTTCCATACTTCACATAACTTAAATATTTCTATTACCCGTTTAAATGATACACTATAATTATGATTCGATGCTTGATCATTAGCCTCGTAAACTGAGTTAAAATCACCGAGTAAGATAAAACGGCGTTTCCTTGCAGAACACTTACTAATTCGTTTTTAAACAAATCCTCGCGTTTCTGTTTCATTCCTGAAGCACTGAAAAAATATACATTGATCAGAGTTATCTCGTCTATTTTGACAGCATAAATTCTACCTGACGTGGATTTATAGTATTCACTTACATGTATGTCCTGTCTAATAAGATATGAACATCCTGCATGACTTTCAACATCATAATTTTTCAAATAATTATAATTAAGCAAATTAATATTGTGGTATGAAATTTCCTGACAGACTAAAATGTGGATGTTCGCTTCTTTGATACTTTTTTCTAATATTTTAGATTTAGTAGCACTGAAACTATGACATACGTTAAACGTAGCGATATTGATATCATACTTTCTCTGCATATTATCGGACAGACCCGATAGCGCAAAGGTTTGTTGTACATCATAAGGAACTCTGTTATCATAATAAACAAAATAAATGTCACTTCCATTTTGCTTATTTCTACGTATGTCTTGCAAGATTATAGATGAAGGCCTTTAAGGCCGATAATTTGCATGCCACACCTTCAATAGCACTAATGTCCTTGAAGAGGAACTTCAAAAACAAGTTATTCGTTATTGTCTGAATTCATGAGTCGCTTATTACCTTTCAGTCCTTTTAATTGTTTCTGACGCTTTTTTGTAGTAGAGGTTGTCTTAAATGTATTACTCACCTCAGCTATTCGTATTCGTAATTTCGGGATTGTACCTGCATGACGGTCCGTTTCTGCTTCCTCAGCTGACATCGACAGCAGCTGTTGCTCCTCACTTCTCTGTGTTAAACTTAGTTTTGCATCCACTTGTGTTACCAAACCATAAGAGGCTAAACTTACTTCCAGGTTTTCTACGGGGGGTTGAAATTGGGAAACTTCCCTATGTTGACACTGTCACACCCATTTTCCACTGACACCTTTACACACTCTGATGTTTTGATTATATCACTATCAATATCATGAATCTTCACTCGATTTATTTCATCTCCACTTCCACTTTCAATAGTTTCATCATTCAGGGATGTTGCCACTTCTTGAATTGTGGGGAGTGGGGGGACAAAAACGTCGATCTCTTCCATTATCTCCGCGTTTTCCGTCTTCTTGTCTTTCAGCATAAAACTAGCTTCACTTTGAGTCGGAAAATCATATTTATTGACCACCAAAGGGGTTTCCGATTCGTTACCAGACGTAGTAGAGTCAGATGTTTGTTCACTCACTTTTCCACTATTTCCTCCGTTGGACAGCAATTGAATATTATAAGATGCCAATTTTACATAGGACGAGATGTTTTTCTTAAAACTTTTGAAGTAAAGCAGCCGGCGACCACTGTACACCTTGAAACGTAGATTTGCTTTATGGTTCAATTTGACTATTTTTGTGATTTCGCCAAATTGGGCTAGATTTTTAACAAGAAACGCATCAGGGACCTCAAGAGGGATTGTGAAAGCAGTTATTACTAGTTCAATCGGACTTTCAATATACACTGGTAGAATATATCGGATTTCTTCATATGTAAACGGGATTTCTCCATTACAATTTCGAACTATTCTTTCCGCTATTGGTAGTGACATTGCTTTCATGTAAAGCTTTTTTTATAGTTACACACTTCCAGCGATTGTATTTCATCTTCAAATATTTCAAAAGCATTATATACTAATTCATGCAAATCGTGAACATTTGGTTTACGAGGTAATCCACTTAAATCCACGCACACAGTATTTTTTCTCTGATAAGTATATGCTTAATTTTCCATTGCACACAATTCACAAAACTCGAAATAATATATCCTTCTTTCAAATACAATCAACACCCAGTGAGAACTCACCCAATTTCACACTCGCCCACTTCCCTTCTCCTCGCTGGCAAAACCAGCAAAAGTTCCAACACGGAGCTCGACACAGCACAGCTGTACCGCACGAACACCTAACTAGAACTGATGAACCACCAGGCCACCGAAACACCCTGGTAGAATGTGTTTCTGAAGCTGTATTTACAGTTCACGTATTACATAACAAGCTAGTAGTGACGCATTATTGACTTAACTTCCATTTAAAATTCCGACAGCGATACACTCTAGTTGCTAAGATGTTTCGCGTCCATACCTGTTAGTGGAACTAAATATGTTTCCGTGGAGGACGTGTGTCATATATCGTTTAGGCTGTGTGTCATATATCGTGATAGATGCCATGTT
The DNA here is from genome assembly GCA_022664845.1 of Lepisma saccharinum. Classification (NCBI taxonomy): domain Eukaryota; kingdom Metazoa; phylum Arthropoda; class Insecta; order Zygentoma; family Lepismatidae; genus Lepisma; species Lepisma saccharinum. The sequence continues at coordinate 25,860 of JAGDQP010016259.1, read as the reverse complement.
GTATGAACGTAGGAAAAGGCGTTGGTGGACTCCAACACTTCTGTGCGAGGGGTCATATTCTCACATAGCATTTTACCCTTGAATCAAGCTTGCATGAGCCTTGAATCGTCAAGCCATCAAGCTTGATGTGTCAAGCCGAATAGGCGGAATCAAGCTTGAATCAAGCACGCTGGTTTAAGCACATCAAGTTTTGATTAAAGCTTAACGTCAAGCTTGAATCAAACTTGAAGGTTAGGTTTATTCAAGCTTGAATCAAGTAATATTCAGGCTTAACGTCAAGCTCGATCAAGGTTCAATAAGAGGTTGAATCAAGCAGTAATTAAGCATGATTCAAACTTCAAGTTAAGCTTAATGCAAACATTAATTCCAGCTTGGTTCAAGCTTTGCATCAAGCTTGAATCACGCCTAATTACAGCTTGATTCAAGCTTGACGTCAAGCTTGATATGTTGAGGTTGATTCAAGCGGGTTGTTCGACGAAACAGCGACGTATAAAGCGCGATTACAAATACCGCGACGGATAAAACACCGGCGCACAAAAACAGCGACGAATGAAAAGAGCGATGTACAAAAAGAGCGGCGTGTAAAACAGCGACGGACAAGAACCGCGACAGGTAAAAACCGCGACAGGCAAAACAGCGACCCACAAATACAGCGACAGGCAAAAACCGCGACAGGTAAAACCGCGACATACACAAACCACGACAGACAAATCAGTGACCCAAGATCGCGACAGGGGAAAGGTGTACCGACGAAACAAAGACGGCAAAACAATGAAACAAAAACCGCGACGCATAAACCACCAACGTACGAAAACAGCGACGGGTTAAAATAGCGGAAAACTACGACGCCAAAACGGCGATTCACAAAACAGTCACTCCAAAACCTCGACAGCCGAAAACAGCGACATGCAAAAACCGCGATAGGCAAAAACAGAGACATACAAAAACCGCGACATACAAAAACTGCGGCAGACGAAAACAGCGAGAAGTAAAAATAAGTGACAGACAAAAACGTGACGCGCAAATCCCGACACAAAAACATCTACACCCAAAATCGCGTCGGACAAAACCCGCGAAAATCAATACTTCAACCCAAAAACCCCAACGTCAAAATCGCTGCTCACGAAACAGCGACCCCGACGCACCGCAACAGCGACGTACGAAAAAAAGCCAGACATAGATAGTGACGACAAAACCCACGACGCACAAAAATAACAAGAAGCAAGAATCCCGACAATCAAAAACAGCGACAGACCATAGTCGAGACAGATAAAAACAGCGACATACAAAACCCGCGACGTACAAAACCAGCTATATCGAAAAGCAGCGACAGGCAAAAACATCGACGAGAAAATCCCCGAGGCACAAAAATGGCGACAGGTAAAAATCGCGACACGAAAACAGCGACAACAAAGTCCGTGACAAACAATACATCGACTCAAAAACCGCCACGTCAAAATCCCGCCTCGAAAATATCGACCCCGACACAGAGATACAGCGACCTACGAAAATAGCGGTAGACAAAAACATGCGATGACAAAAGTCGCTACGCACGAAAGTAGTAAGAACCATAAACCGCGTCAACCAAAAACAGCGACAGACAATTACAGTGTCGCACAAAAACACAGATCAAAACCACGACAGGCAAAGTACTGCGACAGACAAGAACCGCGACCCACGAAAACAGCAACAGTCGAAAACAGCGCCTATTGATGGAACTTTTTTTTTTACTTGTTCATAGGAACTTTTACTTGCTTCAATGTCAAGAATCACCTCCCGAAAGTAACAGACTTCGTTCTGAAACACCAATATTGTCTTTATTTTAGTGAATTTCGAGGTTTCTCTCCCCGCCACACAGACTTTTTAGTCTTGCTGCTCTTGTCCCTTGCTACCTTTGTCCACCGCACCTTAAATTTTGTTATTCTCCATATCTCACCATGTTCTATCAGATGCATTATGTTTGACTCGGATTTCAGGAAAATATATCGTGACTTTCCCTTGTTAGAACAGGATTGAATGAAGAGAAATTTTAAGACGTCCAGTGAATTTAAATTTACCGTTCAGCGTCTATACCATACTGCATGGACCCGTTAGATTCCCTCTATACCGAGTTCTGTGCGTCAGTCAGTAACCATTTCGAAACACATTTTCTATCGTGTTACTAAAATGTACAGCACAACACATCTGGGACATTTTCAAGTATTTTACAATTTTCAATTTGATGCAAGACAGATGTTCTTCGAAAAACGATATATTTTGAAGGTTGGAATAGACATGCCCGCTTATCACTAATAAATTTATCTTCCCATACCAAAGAATGAAAGGGCAATTCTCGGTATAGAATACCGCTCAATATGGGGCCAGTCAAAGTGAAAATGCTTCGTCCCTTCTGTCTCTTGGCTTCACTCCCCTCGCCAATAAAGCAGTCTCAAGCTCCCTATATTCTATTCTATCTCTATGGCTAGGATTCCCAATTTGAAGTAAGTGTAGAACCAATGTTAGTGAAGGGAGTAAGTGGAGTTTTAGAGGGTTTCTATCGATTTTTAGCAGTAAAACTTTTAAAGTTGGGAGTGTGTGATTGATGATTTGGAAGGATAACACCCTCATTGGGCGATCTGAGAGAATCATGGAAAGGAGGGCATTATACAAGTGTGCAATTTTCAGATTTAGACTTTTCTCGACGACGAAAAACGTTATTCTTTTAATATCCCCCTTTTTGGCTGCATATCAAGGCAATGTTTTTCACACAAATACGTCACGCAAGTACAATTATATCCAGGGGTTTAGTGGAGTCAGAGCGCCACCCCGGTGCTTTTTTCAGACGTCAATGATCGCATTGTTTCTTTATGTTATTTAATTTGTTATTTATTTTTCAAACACTTTTTCTCACACAGAAAGTAACCATTATCCACTTCTAGGTCCACCGATAGCAAAGCTATAGAAAATAGGGTCCTTATAATCCCGCTCAATCCATTTAACCGTCTGTGTCCTGAAATTAAATCTCATTAACTACAAGGTGTAGAGAGATACTTGAGGTAGAGAGATATAAAATTTTTTTTTTTCAAATTGCTTTCATTACGTTAAACGTAGCAGCATCAAACTCGACATAAACATTATTATTCGACACAACAGAAATATACTGTGAATGATTGATCACAAAACACCCCGTTGTCAGTGTTGCCAACCCATGTCCACAAAATATAAACCATAATGTGTAGAGACGTAGCTGGCGTGTCGTTGGAGAGGTCTCGGATGGACTAGCTCAAATCCGCAGGAACAATCTTGATTGGTAGTGTTCGTCAGTGCTGCCCACCGATTATTTTAAATACAATTTCTGAAATTACTGCCAAGCTGTGCAAACTATCTGCTCCAAAATTGGCATAAAGGTTATTGGAAACAACAGATTAATTCTGTGGGTGTCACCGTTCAGAGGCATCCCAGTCCTCAGTGTTGCCAACCTATTTTCTCTACAATTTATTCTTTTCAATTTGCTGCCTTCTCCGTTGGACGTAGCAGTACCAAACTTGGCATTATTATTATTCAGCACAATAAAAATACTGTAAATGTCCCCATTCTCACGCATCCCGCTGTCAGTGTTGTCAAATAGTGTCCAATAATATCTTATGATCCACAAGATGTAATGACGTAGTTGTGATGTTGTTGGAGAAGTCTTGGCTTGACTAGCTCAGTCAGTGTCAGTGTTCCCAACCATTTAAAAATGTAATATTCACTTTTTCAACCTATTTCCATATCATTAGACTAACAGCTTAAAAGCTATGGGACATAATCATTTCAGAGAGACGGAGATAAACCTGTCTCACGAACATACCTAATAACGCTTCGCAACGTACCTGGTGCATCCCCTAACAATGACGCCATGTCATTGGGGATGTTATAACGTTGTCTGAGATGATTATATCCGGGACAATCTAAAAGCACGTGACGAATACTTAAAACCACATTGCAATTATGACAACGTGGTGGATCCAATCTTCGTAACAGATATCCGTGTGTTAGGCGACTGTGACCTATCCGTAGGCGACATAAAAGAACTTCTTCTAGCCTACTGTCTCGGCAAGATGATTTCCATGGAGCAACAGTTACCTTAATTTCTTTCAATTTATTCACAACTACGTCATCCCATCGTCGCTGCCATTCATTCCGAGTAACTTGCTTATAATATATCATCATGTCCTGAAATGGGACATGTGGAATATCAATGTTAGCTCCTAAAGAGGCCTCACGAGCAGCTTCGTCTGCCAATTCATTGCCATGGATACAAACATGACTTGGTATCCACGAAAAGACAACCTCACCACCGGCAGAGCAGATAACGTGTGTCTTACAGAGAATATCTTGCACGAGCGGATGTTTCGAATACATATTGTCGAGGCTTTGAACAACACTCTTCGAATCAGTACAAACAAGGATGCGGTTGAAACCATGAACAAGACTAAAATCCAAAGCCTTTAAAAGAGCATATAGCTCAGCAGTAAAAATACTGGCTTTGGGATTAAGACAAAATTGACGGGCTTTCCCTTCTACAACAAACGCGCATCCAACAGATTCAGCTGATTTGGATCCATCGGTAAAAACAGAGATAAAACGTGGGTACTGACTTTGCAACGCAAGAAAACGTTGCTGGAATTCAATCATGGAGGTCTCCGATTTCTTGAAGTGTGACAAAGAAAGATCAATCCGTGGGCGGGCAAGTGTCCACGGCGGACGGAGACTAAAACGGACAGGACAGACAGTTGGGCGGTCTGCATTCAGATTCTCCAACAACTCTGATGCTCGGATGCCAAGTGGTCGGGTAGCGTGACCACGGCGATCATATAGGGCTCGTTGCATTGGGTATACCACTAAGTTATGTGCTGGGTGCCTTGCCAAGGATGATATCTTAGCAAGATAGCTCAGCACATAGTACATCCTATGAATCTCGAGCGGTGGCTCAGCGGCATCAACACAAAGACTGGTGACAGGACTTGTGCGATACGCGCCAGTGGAGAGTCGAATTCCAGCATGATGGACACTATCCAGCGTATGTAACGCTGAAAAACGTGCAGAGGAATAAGCGTGACAACCATAGGTAAGCTTAGATAAAATGAGTGCGCGATAAAGGCGCAACAAGGTTGTACGATCAGTACCCCAAGTGGGATGACTTAAAACACGCAATAAATTCAGAGCTCTCGTACAGGAAATTTTAATTTGGCGAAGGTGACTACACCAATTTAACTTGGTACCAAATAATAAACCGAGGTATCGTACCTCCTCGACGAACTGGAGTTGTCTGTCTCCAAGAAAGAGATCCGGGTCAACGAAACAAGTTCGTTTACGGCAGAAGTGGACACAGACTGTCTTCGTTGGTGAAAAACGAAAACCAGTCTGGTGTGACCAATCAACAAGACGGTTCAGCGTCAATTGGATCTGCCGGGCTGCGAGGTTGATATTCGCAGATTTACTGACAATCGTCAAGTCGTCGACATATAAAAGACCTTGTACAGGAGGGCGAATACAAGCCATAACACTATTCACTGCAATAGCGAACAGTGTTACGCTCAGCACACTCCCTTGAGGTACGCCATTCTCCTGTAAATAACGCTCTGAGAAACGATCACCAACACGCACACGAAAATAGCGATCCCTAAGAAAATTTGATATAAAATGGGCCATGTGGCCCCTTATGCCCCAATCATGAAGCTGGCGTAGTATCCCATATCTCCAGGTGGTATCATAGGCCTTCTCTAAATCGAAGAACACAGTAAGAACATGTTCATTCCGGAGGAATGCGTTCTGAACAATAGACTCTAACCTGACAAGATGGTCGACAGTTGATCGATACTGGCGAAACCCACACTGATCATTAGAAAGCAAGTTGTTATGCTCCAAGTACCACATTAGGCGTCGGTTTATCAGTCTCTCAAAAAGCTTGCATACGCAGCTAGTGAGAGCAATGAGCCGGTAACTTGTGGGGTTTAGTTTATCTTTGTCAGGTTTCAGAATCGGAATTACAATGGCTTCTCGCCAAATAGCAGGGAAGTTATAATTCCTCCAGATCTGATTATAGAGATTTAGCAAGAAGACCTTTCCTTGGGAGGGAAGGTGTCGCAGCATTTCATAATGAATATCATCCAGTCCAGGGGATGTGTTTCTAACATCCCGCAAGGCAGTTTCAAGTTCCCACTCCGTGAAAGAGACATTATAGCATTCAAAATTATTCGAGGGGAAGCGTAGAGGTATTATCTCTGCCAGTCGTTTAATGTTGACAAAATGAGCACTATAATGCTGGGAGCTGGATATTGCTGCGAAGGCTGCTCCAAGAAGATTAGCTATCTCTTCTGGGTCAGTATGCAAGACATTGTTGTGCTTCAGAGCAGTCAAAGGCTCGGAGCGACAGTTGCCTTGCAAACGTCTGACCCGTTCCCACACGTCTCGGATTGCCGTTTGTGAATTGATAGAAGATACGTATTCACGAAAAGATGTACGCCGAGTTTGTTTCATGAGACGTCGAATATAAGCTTGTGATTGTCGAACTGCATTCAAATTTGCCGCTGTAGGATATCGGTTGAACACACGTAGAGCGCGACTGCGCCTTCGCCGTGCTACCTCGAGCTCATTGTTCCACCAGGGAACAGAACGCCGACGTGGCGTTCGGCCAGACTGTGAGATGGAACATCTGGCAGCTCGTAAAATTTCACGGTTTAAGTACTCAACCGAATCATTCAGGGGCAAATCTCCTTGATCAACTAGTTGGACACGAGTGGCGTATTTAGTCCAGTCAGCACGCTTCAGATGCCAATGCGGTAATTTACGTGGTGCTTGATAAAAGTTTAAAAAGTCTAAAAGTACTGGGAAGTGGTCACTACCACATAGATCGTCATGTACACGCCATGCCAGCATGGGTGCAACAGCTGCACTGCAGAGAGACAGATCTATCGCGGAGTATGTGCCACTTGTCAAACTAAAATGTGTGTGGGCACCAGTATTTAATAAAACTAAGTTGGAGGCGTCAATAAACGATTCAACGATTCTACCGCGGACATCTGTACGAACACAACCCCAAATAGCATTATATGAGTTAAAATCTCCAACTAAAAGTACAGGTTGGGGTAACTGTTGCAAAAGGTTCTGGAGGTCAAGGAGCGTACAGTCTTGTTCCCTTGTTATGTACAAATTCAGGATTGTGACATGCTGTTCAAGGTGGACGCGAACAGCAACCGCCTGTAGGTTCGTAGTAATGTGGACAGGTGTTGAATACAGTGTGTCAACAACACCAATTGCAACACCGCCACATGCGCGACCATCAGTTGGAAAATCTGTGCGATAGAGTGTATAGTGCTTTAAGATCACAGATTCAGTGGTTTTAAACTTTGTTTCCTGAAAGCAAACTACAAAAGGGGAAAGATCTGATAAGAAGACTTGCAGTTCTTCATAGTGGGAATGAAATTCGTTAAGATTCCATTGGAGCATAGCCATTGGGATGAAGATTAAGAAAAATAATTACCTTTTAAGTCTAGGCTTATTAAATTTCCCTCCCTTTCCAACTACTGTATATTCCGAGTCCATCGGATCGTCCTCAATCATATCTGATTTGAGGAATGAACCCGGCGCATTAAGGGCAGGTGGAGAGTTCTGATGCGCTAGCTGAGTAGCCAGAACTGTTGTTAGACGTTTGATGCTCGTCGCTAGTGGCGACATACGACCAGATCGTAAGATTTTACTGGCACGAACAGTGGAGACAGCCCGTGGAGTCCTAGAAGACTACACAGGAGACGTGTGTCTCTGAGGATGCATCGGTGAAACCTGATAAGTCTCTGAGGCTTGGCGATTTCTTGGTGATTTATCAGGTTGAGGTCTCTCAGTCTGAGTTGATACATCAACTGTCTGGGTGGCAACCGAGACAGTTTTAACTTGTAGTCGAGCAGCTACAGTGGAAAACGCACCAGATGGAAGGGTGCGTTGAGACTCTCGAACTTGACGTTTTGCATCACCAGCAGAAATTTTCTCTATCACCATCAGCTCGCGAATTCGTTTTTCCTCTTTGAATACCGAACAGTCACGCGACCAGGCCGTATGCTCACCCTTGCAGTTAACACACTGAGGCTTCAGTGACGTGCAAGGATCCGCACCATGGCTGCTGGTACCGCATATTGCACAAACAGCAAAGGTCGCCTTACACGACGTGCTGGTGTGTCCATAGTGCTGACATTTAAAACAGCGGAGCGGACTCGGTATATAAGGACGGACAGATAAGCAATAGAAAGCTGCCTTCACGTCCCTGGGAAGCTGTGGCATGGCAAACGTCAAAATTAGCGAGCTCGTGGGTTGGAGTTCGCCACTCTTTCGAGTTTTAATTCGTCTAACATTAACGACACCTTGGTTGGCAAGTTCATTCTTAATATCCTCTTCAGGGACGTCTTGCAAATCCCAACAAGAAATAACGCCCTGAGTAAAGTTCAGTTGACGGTGTGGTTCAACTTGAACTTCGAATTGTCCTAGGGTCTTCATTCGCAAGAGATTAGTTGACTGTTTGTTAGTTAACGTCTCCACAAGCAAGGTGCCGTTGCGAAGCTCTTTAACATGTGCAAGTTCGCCGGCGACATGATTCAGTTGTTTTTGAATGATGAAAGGGGATAGATAACCCCTTCAAACCACCTGGATTCTCTGCTTCATTCTTTACTTTAATAACAAGATATCGTGTTATAGTCGGTACGATACTTGTCTGTTGTACCGACGGTACGATACTTGTCTGTTGTCTGTTGTACGATGCCTCTATTTCTATTTTTTCTGCTGTGTCACTGGTTGTTTGGGTAACTATATGCGCCTTCTTTCTATTATCTTCAGTGACTTTCTCTTCATTCTGTCTCTTTGGCTTCTTCTTTTCTGTGCGCGAAGGCGACTTGTTAGGATGTGGTGGAGCCATGATGAATTGTAGCCGTAAATGCCCACACTTCTCCGTCTTCGTTCTGAGGAGCCAACGAGGCTGCCGGGTACTACCCTCATCACCCTTGTCAGCAAGCTGGAAATCGAGGCGAAGTCCAATGACTTGGCGTCGAAATCACTTGTACTCCCGACTGATGGATACTTGGGACACCCACTCCCCCGAGTGTTGGCGAGACCAAACGTCCGAAGAGCTCCCCAATGGCGCACTTCCCAGTCTCAACGAGCTAGACCATCCAAGAATCTGCTGTTAAGAACTAGGCGCTATCCAATGGTTCCGTCCCCTTTCCCCTGGGCCCAGGGGCCATCGTCAATGCAAATACATCCTGTCACATCCTTGGTCATTGCGCGGAGGCGCAACTCACAGCGGAGATGAAATAATGAGTCATCAGTGGATGAAAAATGGGGTGAATGTAAATGAAATCCTCTCGGCTGGTCCTCCTTTCAGGCAGCGTAGATGTTTAGCTGCGAGGGCTGATTGCAGCCAGCAAAAGCCAGCTGGACGATGGGGTCGCCAATTCCCTACGCCGTTGTTGGCTGATTGCAACCAGCATAAGCCGGCCGGACGATGGGGTCGCCAATTCCCTACGCCGTATACGAGCAGCGATGGTCTGCTGCTCGGGCTATGTGATGGTTTGATCACGTTGCGGTCCGTAGACCTGCGATGAGGATCTGATTTTGTCTCTCGAGGATTTGCCTGTAGTTGTTTTTGTATGTGAATGTTTTTGCCTGCCGCGGTTTTTGGATGTCGATGTTTTTGTGTGCCACGGTTTCTGCGCGTCTTGGTTTTTGAATTTCGCTGTAATTTGAGTTGCGGTTTTGGCCTGTCGCGCGGTTTTTGTGCGTCGCTGTTTTTGCCTCTTGCTGATTTGGAGTGGTTGGATTTTTGTTGCTCTTTTCTCATAGCGATTTCAGTCTGTCGCGGTTTTGCTTGTCGCTCTTTTTGTGTGTCGAAGATTTTGATTAACTGTTTTTGACTGTAGCCGTTTTTGTGCGTCGCGGTTTCTGTGTGTTGCGGTGTTTTGCCTGTCATTGTTTTGGATATAGCTGTTTTTCTCTCCGTTGTTTCTGTGCATCATGAACTTAAATCGCTGTTTATGTCCATCGTTGCGTTTGTGCGTCGCGGTTTTTGTCTGTCAGAGATTTTGCCTGTCGCTGTTTTCGTATGGCGCGGTTTTGTATGTCGCTGTTTTGTTTCGCTGTTTTGTTGTTGCTGTTTCGTCGGTCCACCATTCAAGCGTGCAAGCTTGACGTGACAAGTTCTCGTGTACATCAATATTCGTTCAGTGCGTGCGGTGCTACTATTTCCATTACCTGCGTCGGTGATACTAATATGTGACTTTTCGCCTACATAGCATTGTATTGTAATCACAAACAAAAGCGGATTCTAATATTTCTCTAAAAAATGCATTTAAAATAAGGTATGTTTCAACAGAATTCAACCTGTGTTTATATGATTACAGTTTAATGCTATATATAGGTAAATAATAAATTAGTATCATAGCAGAAAGTAATAGATATTATCGTCACCGCAGGTATTAAACGTATATTGATGTACATGAGACCTTGTCACGTCAAGCTTACACAAAAACCAGAGTGGAATCCTGTAAGGAAAGAAAATACAACGACTAATCATGTGTGTCCAATTTACAGGTACACTTAGATTCATAGAAAATGGCCGGTTATGATTTTTCGAAGTAAGAAAACGTACACTGTATGACTGTGGATTTAAAATTAAGACTTTGATTCCTCAGATGCTCGTGAGGAACGTTTATATTCAGTGCAGTAATGAAGACCGTATTTGGTTTAATTCATTATAATTAACGAACGACCGTAGCTCAGTAGAGCAATAGGGAAGTCCTGAGAACAATCTCAGCGGCCGCCCATTCTGACTTTTCCAGGGTTTTCCCTTCAGTCACACCAGAGAAATGCCGGAATGATACCTATACACTAGCACCTGACCGACCACTTTCCAACAACATCTCCCCCATCTTGTGGCGTTCTGGGTATAATGCTTATTTTAATCTAGGCCAGTATTTCGATTACTTGAGTTCATCAGACTATACTGTCACTGTGTTCTCCTACGCATATTCAACCTAGCGTTGGCAGAATCATAACTAAGAAGGATATTTGTCATTATGTTCTGTTTACTTATGACCTGGACTCAGAGGACAGCTAAGGCAAACATCAAGCACCACAGTTTGCGGAACGCTGCTGTAATTTACTTGTTATTCGTCGATAACTCACATCATACATGTTCGTCAATTGAGAAAGGAGATGTGGTGTCGTTCCTCCATTGTTCCCGAATAAACTTTGCAATTTACACGAACAAGAGTCTGCAAAAAGGTACAACTTTATACCCATCCCATGCCTCATTTAGCTGGAGTACGCTAACAAAACTTATAACTTCTGTAATTTAATTTCTTATTTACTATTTGAGGGCATCATTATAGTTCTACATTAGTTTGGAGACGGTTTACCTTCAAAACCGAGGTTTGGTACAGAATGTTTCCCAAATATTTGCAAACAATGTTTCCTCTTTTCCATTTCAAATGGGAAACAAGAAACATTGTTTCTTTCTCTGGAAACATCAGAAAGTGTAGGGGTGTTCGGTATTGAGATTGTCATACCGACTTTCGGTATGTTTTGGATACCGACAACTATCGATATACCGATAACACCGAAATACCGAAAATACCATAATACCAAGAATACCGAAAAACTGATAATACCGAAAATTCCGACATACCGATATACCAAACCATATCAATATACCGAAATACCGAGCAATATCACAATACAGACAAACAATGATAGTGAGCGATATGGAGGTACTCATGGACGTATGTATTTAGGGGGTTGGCCTGGTCCCCCCCCCTCCGAAATTCTAGTTCATATGCAAAACACTTATGTATATTTAGAGTTGTAATTCATTTTCTCACAAGAACCTTGTGGTAGGTACACATTGAAATTAATACAGAAAAATTGACAACCGCCGCGACCGGGCCTCGAACCCAGATCTCCCAGTTGCCAGCCGGGCATGGTGCCCAATACAGCATCGCAGCACGTCAATTTTCTGTGTATATATACTATTCCTCATACCTTAGCACTCTTCAAGCCTCAGTAGTTGGTTACGAAGTCAAGGCATCCCATGCATTTTAAGAATTTTTTGAGGAATTTGCTCTGCAACCGTGCAGTTCGAAATAATAGATGTAATTCCTTTTTTTTACAAGAAGCTTCTGTTAGGTAAACATTGAACTTAATACAAGAAAATTGACAACCACCCGGTCGGCAGCAAATGGGTACAAATGTCAATATTTTAACCTTCCCAGTGTAATAATATAGTGTATATTTACACGAGATAAGCAATGAAATGTTGGCGATCTCACCTAAGAAAACAACATTGACATGAGAAAGACAAAGTTGATTATTCATATTATTGAATTCCACATTATATCATTTACATTAACGCACAGACTCATTTCAAAATAATTTCGAAGGTCTTTAGGCAACTCACTCACACAAGATGGATAATGATGGAATGATTGGTGGAATGAAGAAAGTGGTAGGAAACGGGAGAACCCCGAGTAAACCCACGCACACGGTGTTTGTTCACCACAAAGCTCACATAACATGAGGAGGGTTTGAACCGACGAACCCAAGCGCAAGAGATGAGCGCTCTACCCATTGAGCCACCGCGGTCCGCTCTAATCAGGTAGTGGTTGGGACTTTCCTGATAAAGAAAACAAAGTTGCTGCAGATTCGCCGACTTCATGTCGCGTCAATTAAAAAAGTTAATCACGCAGCGGCAGTTTTGACGATGGGATGAAAGCAAGCAGCAAAATGCATTTAAGCAGCATTTTGTTGTAATTCGAAAACTGTTGAGTAGGAATGGATCCACCAGGATGCGGATATCCAAAGCTCCGATCTTCGGGGTTTCAGATAACCGGTCCAATGGCTTCGTCCGATTTCGGTCACAGGTTCAAAGACCCAGAATTCGGATTTCGTTATTATGATGCATCTGCAACTGCAATGGCGCGATGATAAATTATGAAAAATCCTTCCCCATCCTCTGCCTACCTCATCCCGACGTTAGCCAAAGGAAGAAATAAATAGAGAAGAAATAAAGATGAGAGACAGTATAGGCATCTAAGGCTCAGGCCGGGATATAGGAGGCGAAAGGATTCAGGAAAATAACGGCCAGGGCCTATGTTGCAGGTGCCACCCCGGAATTTGCCTAATGTGACTGAAGAAAAACCCTGGGAAAACCTCAGTCAGGATTATCGCTGGGATCGAACCCATAACCAACCGAATCGTACGCTAACGCTCTACTACTGATTATTTTCGGAATATCGATATTTCGGTATGGGTTATACCGAATTTTCGGTATTCCAACATACCGATTTCGGTATATCTATATTTTTGACGGCCCTAAGAAATTGTTTTCTAAATGTTTTCCAATGTTTCTGAAATGTTTGCTAACATTTGTGAAACATTTCAGTGGAAACATTTAGAAAACACAAAAAACACGTCGGGAAACAGTTTGCAAACAATGTTTCCGGAAACATGTTTCCATGTCTGGACGTGGCTTTACATAACAATGTTATTGCTGATAAACGAGAACAATCCTCATGGTCTCCCATAAAGGAGACCCAAACACAGATGACGTACACTTAGTCGATTTAAAGACAAAATAGGAATCCGAAAATTGCTCTCGCCCAGTCTGAGCCACTGCACAAGAAAGTGGTAGTCGTTCCGGTCGACGGTTAAGAAGTCCGAAAAGGTTGTGCACGACTATCTCCAAGCCGAATTACTTCGTATCTACTTCTTGATAGCTAAAGGTAATCGCAACGCATGTTTGTGATATATTTCGTATGAATTATGTTTCCAGAATATCAGTGTGATTTTGAATCAAGCTCGGCTAGCGTACTTCACCGGCCTTTGTTTGTCCTAAAGCCTCGATGATTAGTTTTGTTGAATTTTACTGTGAAGTGAAGGTACACTCATGCTCAAAATTTTTTGCATGTCTTTATTTGACAATTTTTGACAAATAATATTTTTCTCCTTGAATTCTGGCGTTTGCTTAATTGTTAAACACGTGAAGTATGTAAAGACGAATATTTCCTGAAATTTTGTCACAAAAATATTAAAAAAAAATAATGAAATTATAACGAAAAACAGAAACATGAAGAAATGATCGAAAACAATTAAGTCCAACAAAGATAAGGGGCTTCCCCCGTATCGGGACGGGCGTAAGCCATAGTGCTGTTACCGCCCATAAAATTTATTTTATCATTTTATCACAATTAAGTCCAAAAGGGAGAGATTTGGCAACATTGACGGGGAAATTCAGAGGAAAGAAGGGATATTTATCTTGGCTCTATGAAATAGTGTATATCTTTAGTATTACCAGCAACTGAGACTACAGACAATGTTCTTTTAAATAAAACATTACGCAAACAAAAGTTACAGATATAACATATGCATTGCATAATCATGTAGCATAAGCTTTTATATCCACGAGAAGGCGAGAAGAAAGACACAATATTGGTTTGAAATTTCGAAGTGAAGACTATCATTCAAGGCTGTGCTAATAAACGCTGATGAAAGTACGATAGAGCAGCGCCCTCTGTGGCGTAGTGGTTAAGTTTGCACAGTTTCTGCTGAGCGCTCGTAGCGCGCGGTTGGAAAGTGTGTCGCTCTGTGTTCTGTGTTAGTGAGAGCACGTGGTGTGATATAAGTTAACAGTTCTAGTGATCTACGATTAATATATTATGGCTTATATGGAAACCGACAATATTATTAGAAAACATACATTACAAATAGATTTGTCATCGTTAACAGTTAAATTACGTCTCGAAAACTTGCATGAAGCAATTCGTCATGACTTTGGCTAAGTGGAAGGTGAAATACAGTCGATTGAACCCGATCATTATTACAAACGGGCCTTTGTCCGAGTGGCTAATTTGGATATCGCAAAACGTACATTAGCAAAGTGTGACGGTAAATTAGTGTATGCATCGGACTATGAACGATTTGTCTTACCGGTCTCTATTGAAGAGCAGGAAACTACTATAGTGTCTGTGTGGGTGGTCCCACTCGAGATTACAGATCAGCAATTACAGTCATCCTTTAGTGCTTATGGTACCGTAACTAAAGTAGTTCAGATCCGCTATCCCGGACATATCTTTCCCTTCGCGGTTTATACTGGCAAAAGGTTAGTGCATTTCTCTAAGGTGGACAGGCATATTCCTGTATTTTTGTCCATTAAAAACTTTAAAGTGCAAACCCGCATTCAAAGGTCTAATCAGCCTCGTGCTACACCAGTCATTGACAATTCGAATAAGGTTCCGCTGAATGTGATACAACCAATACAACAGGTTTTGTCTTTAAATCAAGAAAACTTCCCCACGGTGCAAGAGTCTCTTTCTCGTCCTTTGTCCGATAAAGAGCCCGACAGTGGCAACCCTGTCACAGACATTGACATTCCTCGTCACACCAGTCATCTACCAGGCAATCAGCTGTTAGTTGCACCGGCTACACAAGCAGTTACTTCGGAGCTCACGGATGACTCATTACCTTCTTCGCTAGAGAAAACAAAAGACACGCCACCTGTTCAAGATTGTGAGTTGTCTGTGTCTGTACCTATTGACGCTAAGACTGATACCTGTATTCCAGTCAGTGCTTTGGCTAGTAATAGTAACGACCCTCTTGTTGGGGACGGGGAGCACACGCCTTTATCATTGTCTACTTATAGTGTGTCTCAAGATATTAGTGAATGCCCCCCTGTCAGTTCAGGCATTTCTACTCTCCCCCCCCCCTGTTTCTGTTAGTGAAATATCCTCTGATGAATCGTCAGTTGACGATCCAGCGTCGATTAGTGGTAAAAGAGTGAAAAGTGGTAAATTCAATTACAAGGCAAGTGATAACACAGTGTTAGTGAATCCAGTTCGTGCGTCTAAAAAAGCTAAAATTAAAGTGAAAAATTCCTCTCGCCGTACTAGATCGTATAAAGAAGACGTATCAACCTGACAAGGATCTTTCAACTGGTACCAGGTATACCCACGAAAACAAAACAAGCAGTCTGTATCCCTCGCTATAAGAAGGTAAGTGGTATTAGCCTTTTGCTTGTTTAGTTCCTCAGCCAAAATGAGCCGTCTAACCTTGAATTTTCTTTCCCTGCTTTTTGGATGGATCATGGCAGGTCCTTTGAACAGCACGTCGTTGGGTCTGTGTTCTATGAACGTGGCCCATGCCTTTAATACCGACAAAGTTGATAGTTTTAGACAATGTTTATTCTATCGTTCAGTGGACGTTGCCGCGATACAAGAGTGTTCCTTTTTATGAAACTATCTTCAATTATGGCATTGAAACTAAATCTGGAACTTCCTTGTTTCTTAGACAAGATCTTGTGTATGACAATTGTTTTTTACACCCTAGTGATCGTCTTATCTCCATTACTATAAATAATTTCGCCTTTATCTGTATTTATGCCCCAAGCGGCACTCATATGTATCATAATAGGGAGTTATTCTTTAGCAATATCTTAGTACCTGAGATTCAAAAATTTCAGAATTTTCATGTAATTATTATGAACGCAACCAGACACCTTAAAGACAGTATGTCTGGCTCTAATATTAGTCCTGCGTTGCAACATCTTGTCAAAGAATTTAGGCTTATTGACGTATGGGAATCGCAGCATCCCACGGATAATGCCGCCACATACTTTTATGCGCAAGGCTCATCGCGCACTGACGTGATTTATGTTGATGCCCGTTTAAGAAACCATATACAGAGTGTCCATCTCGAGTGGTTATCATTTTCAGACCACAAATGTTTAACTTTGAAACTCAAGACTCCATTGAATCTCATTTTCATGTATCTCCGGTGTGGCGTTGTAAGGATTCTCTCACAACATCCCCGGCGTGTGAATATTTACTTGTGAATATGTGGAATTATTATGTTACTCAACCTAGATATCAAAATAATTTGTTGAGGTGGTGGCTTAGTTTCAAAAAGAAAGTTAAATATGAGTCGATTGTGTTTTGTAAACAACGGGATGCTCAAATCAAACTAACTCTTACGCATTACTATGGGCTATTAGGTCAATATAGTCAACTGGTTGATCAGAACACTATGTATTTACCGCATCTCAAACGAATTCAAAGTCAAATTCGATGCATTCATAACCAATTAAATAGAGATAGAATTAGTAAATCTAAATTAAAAAAAGTTGGTATATATGAACCGCCTATGTTTGTTCACGCAATCAATGAGCGTAAACAAGCAAACCGTCAATTCATAAATAGTTTTACCGTTGATGCGGGTGATACAGTCACGGGAAATCAAATTTATCCGGCCATCAGAGATCACTACAAACGTTTTTATCATGTACAGCCTAGTCAAGTTAATTTCCTTGATAAGCATGACATTGAGTGGCCCATGTTAACAGCTGAGCAACGGGCGATTTTAGCTCAACCTTTTTCCGTGAGTGAAATTGAGCAGGTTTTGGATCGGATGAATGTGACTGCATCACCGAGCATTGACGGCTTAGGGATGCGCTTTTATCAACATTTCAAACAGTTCTTCCTACCGATGTTAACAGAGCTTTATAACCAATTTTTACAGGGTCGTTTTTTTGTATCGATTTCACACGAGCAATAGGTCTGTTACTTTCAAAAAAGGCACTTCTAAAAAGACGCAGAACTTAAGGCTCATTTCCCTATTAAATGTTGATTGTAAATTGCTTTCTAAGGTTATCATGTTTCGTCTTCAATCCTTTATGCAATTGTTATTAGATGAAAGTCAGGGTGGCTTGGCCCATACCAAACCCATCCATGTTTTGTTATCTAAAGTGCGTGAATAAATTTCAGCCACGCATCTTAAGCTGGTGACCCCCTGTCTCATCTATTCTACGGACTTCTCTCAGGCCTTTCCTTCCTTAAACATTAACTATTTACTTGAGGTGTTGAGACGTCTTAACTTGCCCGACAATCTCATTCTGTTATTGGCAAACGCTTTTCAGACACGTACTATTCGCCTTCAAGTTAATAAACGTCTACTCACCGAATTCAACATGGAACGTGGCGTACACCAAGGTGAACCTCTTTCTTCTTATTTGTTCAATTTAGCTCTTATGCCATTACTCCAAGTAGTAAAAAATGGACTGGCGGGCATACCCTTAAACCGGGTCGTCATCAAGGCTCTGGCCTATGTTGATGACGTCATTTGGTTAGCACGAGATGCCACAGAAATACAAAACATTTTAGACGTGTTAAACTTATTTACTCAAATCTCTATTATCTCCATTAATCATTCCAAAACTAAAATCTTATTACTGGATCAGTCACTTAATCCGTCTGTACGGTCTTTCGGCACTATTACTGAATCTCTTCAGTTTTTAGGCATCTGGTGGTCCTCCACAATCAAGCAAACCATTGCCTTAAATTCTCAGGCTCTCATAAAAAAAAATTACAAATAGTGTCCACCAATACAAAATGTGTTTTCAGACATTATTAACCAGAGCTAGATTCATTAATGTGTTTATTATTAGTCAGGCAACATATGTTATACAATCGTTTCCTTTAACTCAAAAACGTATGCTGCTATAGACACTCAAATTGGCATCCTTTTGTGGTTCAATTATAAAATTCGCATTCATCGAAACACCTGCCAACTTCCTCTGAGTTATGGCGGTCTACATCTCAAGAATGTCCGCCTTTACGGAGAGGCGTTGTTGCTGCACCGCACTATTCAGTTGATTTGCCAATATAGTAATGAATTTGCATCACAAATTCTATTGGAAGTCTGTCGTCGAACTGATCTGGTACTCCCCTTATATACGCTTACGTGGAAGAATTTACTGCTTTATCTTTTTCAACCCTTAGTTGACATGGCATATGCTATTGATCAGTGGTCGGTTCGACTGTTTTACCGCCATCTTCAGAAAGCAAAGCCGGCACATATCCCGGCTATCCAACGGCATACCCCTCTCAAACCATGGACAGTAATATGGTCGAATCTGTCAGAAGTGGTGGATGACCCCATGGTTCATAATACTGCATTCCAGGTTATTCATCGTACTTGGCCCCACCAGGAAGTTCTATATTCTCGTGGTTCTGTTAGGGATAATAAATGTTTGGTATGTGGCCAAGTTGAAACCTTAATTCATGTTATACTCGGTTGTCAAAATAATTCTGCAATCTGGCATCACTATTGTACACTAGTAAATCGGATTGTAAGAGGTAAATTTACTACTCGCCAGAAGATGTTATTTATTATCCAGCATTTCAAGTCTTTCCACGGGCGAAAAAGAGAATTCTCTTTTGGTTACCTGCCAAACTATACATTTTCTGCATTCTATATTGCATTGTTAAAAGGTGTGGTTAATCAACTCCCACCATATAAGAAATACAGTAAGTTCGCCAATTATAATAACGTATTCAAAGGGGAATTAGTATATTTTTGTTTATCATTAGTTTATTGTTTATCTATATAATGTGTTCATGCAAACTTGGCTTGTATTGATGTTAGTTTATTGATTAATAAAAAACAAAAACGTTGGTAAGATACTCGACTTCTAATAGAACAAAAAAAAGCTTGCTGGCCGCGAAGCAAAGGGTTGTCAGTTCAAGTCGCCTCTCCACCCTGAATATTTTTTTTTTCCGGAATGCAAAACGGTGTGATAAATTTACTTAAATTATATTATCCTTAGTATTAACTAACTGTTGATAGGACGATTTTTATTGCGTTACGAGTGAGGGGAAAATCGTCAGAAAAGCGAACCTGTTTTCTGCTAATTTCAATGAAGGAAGAGAAATACGCGGTTAAATGTATTTTCTTCATGAATTTATTGAATTAAATTTTATTCATGGTGCTTCGGGCCTTTATAGTAGGATAACTGGACTTCCTGTTTTTAACGGGACTATCCTTTTTTTGTCATGTGTCCCGTTGTCCCGACAAATTATTAACAAGACAGCAGATGTCCCTTTTTTGCTACAAAGAAGTTGTCAATCTGTTCAGTTAATTTTTTTTCGCAAATAACTCCCAACAATTGCTTAGCAGGATAAAGTATGACATCATGCTTTATGTTGTCTCAGTAGTTTCTTAGTTGGAAGTTGTCGATAGACGGACAGAGTTGTTGAGTAAGGATTCACGGCACTTAGTGCTTAAACCTGAAACGGATCGCCGCTATTACCACATTTATTCTCGTAAATTGCTTTAAATAATCCTTTTATTTGACTCCAAGTGTATTTTAAAGAATTGACTTCTTTGTGAAAAAAAAAATTAAATTTTGAATGCAAAACCTTTAATAAAGCTTGAACTTTTGATTTTCTTGAAATACTACTTAATATTTTGTTCAATATCATACTCAGATCCTCGATAAAGACGTTACACATTATATTTGTTCTTCACAACTGTGTAAAATACTTTTGCGTTGCTGGATATTTAATATTATTTTGTTGATGTTAAGCAAACCATTCACCAACGAACATCACAAAATTTTACAAATGACATTCATTCATAATTTATCTTCATTTTTGGCAAATTGTACTATCTTTCAAGAAAGTAAATCCCATTCCATGGTGAGAATATTGGAAGCTAATCTCGGTATGAAAAATTAAGCTCCTACCAAACATATCACATGGTTAGTGCTTAATTTTCAAGTTACTGTGGCAGCAAAAGAATTCTCATACGATACAGATGTTTGAATGTGTGATAATAGGACGGGCAAAATAGAAAATCAAAAAAGGAAATAGATAAGAAAAGGAACAGTACGAACATGTGTGTGTGTGTGTGAGCAAGTAATACTAGATCTATTCGAAAAGTAAAAAAACAAACAAAAAAAAACAATAACTCTCTAGTGTAGTGATCTAGGAGCTGGCTGTCCGCGCTGAAGGTCGCGGAATCGAAACCGCTTGTCTTCTTGATCTTTTTTTCCAAACTGTATGTTATTGAGAGCTTTCAATGAATTCGTGTAGGTAAAGATGCACCAGACATCACTTCAACTGAAAGGGATCATGAGTAATCGAGTTACGTCAGCTTGTATACGTCATGGTTGAGTGAGTCTCACTGTCAGAAATACTCTCCCTAAACTGTTATCAGCGAGCTCACCGGTTGAACCTTGTAAAATGCCTACTTTCCTGTCAAGATCATAGATGAACTATAATAGTTATAAAGCGTTAATCTCGTTTAGACTTCGATTACAATCCGAAAATTACGCTTATATATAAACGTCATGAATTTTGCAAAAAATAAGGAGATATTTTAAATTTTAAACAAGCATCTTTGGCAGCTATACGACCCACTAGTCCACTACTGCAAAATTTACAAATCGGACTTTTTATATTATTTCATTGCAATGCTATTATTTTACGACAAAATACTTCATCTATGAAATATAATCTACCGTTGTAATTAACATACTTTAGTAACAAATAAATAATGAAAACTGCTTCTAAGTAGTTAAAAACAGATACATCAAATTATTTTAGAAAAAACGTTTACTTCCTTTCAAAACACCAAGTAAGACTTAAAAAAAGTATCAAATAATACATTTTTAAAAAACAAAACTATGAAATAATTGTTAACGTTATTTTCAAAATTATTTCAACACAATCACCTTTTCTGTATTAAAATTGCTTTCTAATGCTTATTAAAATATGTTGTCAAGTGGTGAATTTCAGGAGATTTTCAAATTATTTTTAAAACATATAGAACACATTGTAAAAGGTATTTTCTTAATAGTATCTTCTTTGAAAATTACTATTAAGATCTTATTTTAAAATGATTCTGTAATTTGGAAAATGTTTTCGCGTTCTATTTGCTACTTGTGCAATTAAGCCATAACGTTAATACAAATGTAGCAATATTTTGAACTTCAGGAGAGATTCCCTGTTAAATAAAGAGCTTTTCGGCCCGTGTACGTTAAGTTTCTTAGCAGTAAGGTACCCGAATCTGATATTCCTACTTCTGGGAAGTGTGCGAATTAGCAGGGGAATGCCCGGGATCCCCCCCTGACAATAAAGATTCCTCCATTGGCAAATTATTTTTCGTCACTGCCAGGGATAAATTTTTTATCCCCAGAAGTTTCGATCAAGACAGAAAATCGGGACATTTTTATTTGGCAGAAGTTTAGCCTATTTTCAAGGAAGTGACAAGGGTATTATGAACTTTCACTAGCAGCTAAGAAGCCATTCATGTGAATGATTTAGTATGATTGGTTTGATTTAGAAACCCCCATTTGGAAAAAGGGACTGCATATCTTCCCTCCTCTCCTCTCTGTCTCTCTCTCTCTC